>CAUYRH010014827.1:0-11513 GCA_963574655.1 Perodicticus potto
AAAAATAGTCGGGCACTGTGGTGGGCGCCTGTACTCCCAGCTACTCGGGAGGCTGAGCCAAGAGAATCGCCTAAGCCCAGGAACTGGAGGTTGCTGTGAGCTGTGTGACGCCACAGCACTCTACCAAGGGCGATAAAGTGACACCCTATCTCTACAAAAAAAAAAAAAGAATAGTAAACATTACCTGCCATTTATGATGATGACAATGATGATAACCCAGACTCAGCTATACCTTATCAAGACATACTCTAGAGAAACTCAATCATGTGCCCATGAAAAATGTACAAATCTGTGAAGTGTTTAAGAAATATATGAAATATATAAGAAATATATGAAAAGAACCTGAGTCTGAATACTATGTATCATTTAAAATGATTAAGTATGTACTACTTATAAAAACATGGATAGAGTCAAAAGCATTGACTAAAGTGAAAAAACAAGGTACAATTAGATGTGTAACATTTGATACCACTTACATAAAGTGGTATAGCACAATACTATTATTTTAGTGGCTACATACAAACACAAGTAGTAAAAGATTAAAAGCATGCATAGGAAGGAAACTTACTCCTTTCAGGGTAGTGAGTTCTTTTGGGGGGAGAGAGAAATGAAATTGGACAGTACATAGGGGACTTAAACTGTCTTCATAAAGTTAGATTTACTTAAAAAAAAATCTAAAACAAATATGAAAATATGTCAAGATTAGCTGGATAAAAGATAGGTTAAGTCTCTACTTTTCTGTTGAAATGTTTCATAAGATAAAAACAGGAAAAAGTAAAAAATAAATGGCAGTCTATCAATTTGAATAAATTCTTAAAACTTATTTATTTTGATATGGGGGTCGCACTCTATCACTCAGGCTGGAGTGCAGTGGCACGATCATAGCTCACTGCAGCTGCAAACTCCTTGGCTCCAGTAATCCTCCCACTTGAGCCTTTGGAGTACTCAGAAATATACAGGCACACTACAATGTGTGCCCAGCTAATTTTAAATTTTTTTTATAGAGATAATGTCTTGTTATGTTGCTCAGGGTGGTGTCGAACTTCTGGCCTCAAGTGACCCTCTCATCTTCCCTTTCAAAATGCTGAGATTATAAGCATGAGCCACTGTGCCCAGCAGTATTTTTAAATTTGAAATAATTTTAAACTTACAGAAACGCTAAAGAATAAATATAGAAGAACTCATTTCTTTCTACCCAAATTCACAGATTTTCAACATTTGCCACATTTTATTATTATTCTCTCCCTTTTCATATACCCGTATTAGGAGACTAGGATGCATATATAATCGTTCTTTACTCCTTAATACATCAGTTTTTATTTCATAAGAAAAAGGATAATCTCTGAAGTGACTATAACATGGTTATCAAATTTAGAAAATCTCATATTGATGAAATATTTTAATATAAAGTTCATATCCCAATTCTGTCCAGTGCCCTGAGAGTGGCCTTTATTTTCCCCTTTGTTCCAGGATCCAGTCCAGGAGCAAGTTTTGCATTTAGTTTTGATGTCTCTGTAGACTCCTTAGGCTTCCTTTTTATTTCATAACATGGGCATTTTTGAAGAATACAAGGCAGTTTTTCTAATAAAATATTCCTTAATTTGGGTTTTTTTGATGTTCTCTGATGATTAGAGTCAGGTTATGCAGCCATAAGCAGAACACCATGTTAGTGATTTTGTGTCAGGATACTATTAAGAGATGTGTGGTGTTCATACGCCCCTCATTGTGGATGTTAATCCTGATCTGTAAGTCAAAGGAAAGAACATGTATTTCCCCTTGTAACAAATAAACAATAAGTAAGGAGACGCTTTAGGATCATCTCTATATACTGTTTTTCTTTTTTTTTTTTTTTTGAGACAGAGCCTCAAGCTGTCGCCCTGGGTATCACAGCTCACAGCAACCTCCAACTCCTGGGCTCAAGCAATTCTCTTGCCTCAGCCTCCCAAGTAGCTGGGACTACAGGTGTCCACCACAACGCCTGGTCATATACTGTTTTTCATCAAACATTCTCCCTAGATTTAGCAACCATTGACGATTTTTGTTGTACCAAATCTTTACTACAAAATGGTAATTTTCCAATTCTACCACTCTCTTCATATTTATTGTCTGGTGTCTTACTGTAAGGAACAGACTTCCTTTTAAGTGTTCATTTCTTTATTTAAATCATTATGGATTCAGGGATTCCTGTTCTCCCTCCTGAGTGACTTATATTTCTTTACTGCTCTCAATTATCATTTTTTGAGAAAAAATGCCTGTAACATAAAATTCACCATTTTAAAGTGTGTAAATGTCAGTGGATTTTAGAATAATTAGAATGTTGTAAAACTATCACCACTTTCTAATTCCAGAAAATTTCCATCTCTGCAAAAAGAAACACTGTACCTGTTAGCAGAAACACTGTTAGCAGTCAGTTCCATTTCCCACTTTCCTGCACTGCCTGGCAACCATTAAAACTTTTCCTCTGTCTCTGTGGATTTGGATCTGCCTATTGTGGACATTCCAAATAAGTAGAACCATACAATTTGTGGCATGTTATATTCTGGCTTCCTTCACTTGGAATAATGTTTCCAAGCTTCACCTATGTTGTAGCATTAATTGGTGCTTCACTCCTTTTCATGGCTGAATAATATTTTATTGTATGGACAGACCACATATTATTTAGGTTGCTTTATATGGCTGTTCCACTTTTTGGCTATTATTAGTAATGCTATTGTGAACAGTTGTATACAAATTTTTGTTTGAACATCTGCTTTCAATTCTCTTGGTAATATACCTAGGCATGGAATTGCTGGGTCGTGTGGCAATTCTATGTTTATCTTATTGAGGAACAGCTAAACTTTTATTCCAAAGTGGTTGTAACATTTTACAATCCCACCAGGAATGTATAAGGGTTCCATTTTCACCATATCCTTACTGATGCTAGTTAATTTCCCTATCTTTTCTTTTTCAGAAAACTATAGCTGTCCTACTGGGTGTAAGGTAGTATCTCACTGCAGTTTTGTTTTGCATTTCCCTGATAGCTAAGGAGGCTGAGCCTTTTTCATTTGCGTACTGGCCACTCTGTACCTTTTTTTGAGAAATGGCTATTCAAATGCTTTGCCCATTTTTATTTTGTTTATTTTTTTATTGTTGAGTTATGTATCCTCAACTATCTGAAGTTCAAATAAATCCAGATTTGACCAGTGGAAGGGAGACCCTTTCAGAATGTCTTCTGTGTTGTCTTGACACGCCAGTATCATTTTCTGGAATATTTCTCATTTTTCACCCAATAACTGGTCTGTTCTTGGGAATCAGCCATTTCTCCAACGAATCCTTGTTTCTTTCAGAGGAAAATGGCATTAGACACCAAGATCTGGGTATGAGGTATATTCATTCCCACTGATTTTTTGTATTGAGGCCTCTTTAACAATCAGAAGTATGAAATGTACAAGAAATTACAAGCTCATGCATATCCACTCCATCCACACATATTAATCTATCCCTTAAGTTTTTCCTTATCTTTCCTCATTCCATATTTTTATCTCCTTTGTTCTATGATGAGAATCCTAACTCCCTACAACATCAACATATTACTAAATCTTACCATACAGATAAACTGGTTTTATAATCAGTCTATAGAACTACAAAAAACAAAACAAAACTTCCCAAGAAGAGTTCATAATTTCTTTACTATACTTTTCATACCCCCAGAGGAATGATACAGTAAAAATACTATGTTTAACATCTGAATTAACTTTATTTCTTTTACCCCTCTTCAGTGTAATGTTATTCATTTGAAACAGAATTGGTTTTGTTTCTAACACAGCCCTCAAAGAGCTAAGAGAATGAAGAATCCTCAAAGAGCTAAGAGGAGACCTTCCATTTGATCCTGCAATCCTATTACCAGGTATCTACCCAGAAGAAAAAGATCATCTTATCACAAGGACATTTACACCCGAATGTTTGTAGCAGCTCAATTCATAATTGCAAAGATGTGGAAATAACACAAGAACCTATCAACTCATGAATGCATTAACAAACTGTGATATATGTATATCATGGAGAACAATCTGACTGTAAAAAAGATAAAGAGATTTTGCATCTTTTGTATTTACCTGGAAGGATTTGGAAAACATCCTCCTAAGTAAAGTATCTTAAGAATGGAAAATTAAGCATCCCAAGTATTCAATACTAAATTGAAATTAGTAGATCAATAGCTACAGGCCCACATGAGAGAAAAACACAATCAAATTCATGAAGGGGAGAGGGGGGAAGAAGAAAGGGAGAAAGGGGTTCAGTAAGTTCCCACCTAATGGGGACAATGTAGAGGTATATGGCACATTTCCTGGGTGAAGGGCTCAACGGCAACTTGGACTTGACTTTACAAATGCAAACAATGTAACCTAGTAATATGTACTCTGATAATAATCTGAAATGAAAAAAATTTATTATTATGTGAGATATAAAGGTAAAATTGGATTTTCAAAATAAAAATAGTGATCAAAAAAAGAATATTGGGTTTGTTTACTTCTATTTGCCTTCAGTTTTATTTTCTTTTTCATTCTCATGCTTATTGATTTAATTTTTTTTTTTTTTTTTTTAGAGACAGAGTCTCATTTTATTACCCTCAGTAGAGTGTCATTGCGTCACAGCTCACAGCAACCTCCAACTCCTGGGCTTAGGCGATTCTCTTGCCTCAGCCTCCTGAGTAGCTGGGACTACAGGTGCCCACCACAACACCCAGCTATTTTTTTGTTGCAGTTTGGCCAGGGCCAGGTTTGAACCCGCCACCCTCGGTATATGGGGCTAGCATCTTACTCACCGAGCCACAGGCACTGCCCTTGATTTAATTTTTTAAATATATAGAACATGAATATTTGCAAAAGTAAAAACTGCATCTAAAGTTAAACTAAGAGAGGTGTCACTTTCACCTCCCATCCTTTGCAGATAACTAACCTTATTGTTTTCTGGCTTCTCTTTCCTATGTTTCTTTCTGCAAAAGTAAGGGTGGGTATGTGTGTGTATATTTCTCCATTTTTCTCATCAAAAGGCAGGTGTGTGTGTGTTATGTATGGTATATATTGTTTGCGCTTAGCTTTTTTTCCCACTTGCTTTCAAAGAATAGAAAATTTGAGACCCTGAAAAGGCAGTTTTTTACATCACTGTAGGACGAGAGTGGTAAATTATGACTCCTTCTCTGTCTTTACTCAAACTCTGCCCCCTAATAATCTTTCTAGTACTAGTCTTGCAACATAGAGATCACTAAAAGAAGAAAAAGAAATTTTCTGACAATTGAAAACAAGCCAAATTATCACTGGTCATTATCTAATATTATAATGTATATTTAAATAGGGTTTTAATTGTTTATTTTTGCTATTGAAGAGTAAAAATGTATTTAAGGGAAAACATTGGGATCTCTATATGGCAAGACTAAGAATAAAAGGGTGATAAAAGAAAAATTAAGTTCTTTAAGGGAATATGAGGACTAAAGGAAGGCAGTGAGAATGGGTGACTATTGACTTTTATAAGAACAATTTCAGTAAGGTTGAGAAATTAATCCTAATAAATGATGAAGAGTAGTGAACAAGGGATTTAAGACTACTCTTTTCACAAGTAGGTTCAATAATGATAAGAAAAGTTTGGAAGAGAGCACACAGAAGAAATAAGGTTAAAAAAAAACCTTTGAGGTCACAGAAGAAATGAGCAGGTGTGAAACAGAGTGGGAAAAGTAAGCAGATATAAACAGACATCTGCAAAAAAAAAAAGAGAAAAGAAAAAGTTCTTGAAAATTATGGAAAGGGGGGGAGGTAAGTGGTTAGCTTTGAAAAGAACTAGGGTCACCCTTTCCCAAAACAAAAGACAGGCTGGAGAAATATATGTGGAAACAGAAATTTCGTGGTTGAGAGGAATAATTTTGAGGAAGCTCATATAAGATGGCCTTTAAAAAAAGTATAGACAAGGCAATCTGTGAAGAGTAGGTGCAAGAGCAGGGTTGGCATCGGAGATGTGAGGACTATAGAAAACGCTTGGCAGAGAGAGGCCACATGGAGAACACAGGAATGAACAATATAAACGTGACAGTATATGTTGGTATTTCTTCAGCTTTGAGAGTTTAAAACTATAAAGTATACTCACATTAAAACTGGTGATGGCAATGGAAAGTAAACTCTTAAATTTTCCCTATTTTAGTGGAACACTTGCCAGATTTACTAAACGATGTAACTGTTCTGAAGCTTTTGCCATGCTTGTATATATTATTGAAATAAAAATTTTAAGCTTCCCATAAAGTCACAAAGAATACATCCCATTCAACTAACAGTTGAAATTAAAAAAAAATAGCAATTGTCAAATCTGCGTTAGAAATATGTATATTTGTAATTTTACGTACAATTTCTTTTTACAGGTTATTTTCAACTAGTGATAATAATAACTACCTAAATGTAGAAATAGAAGTTTGTCTCTATTCACTATTATAAGTACCTAATAGAATGAACCGAATCAAACTTCAATTTTTAATAAATATTGCTATTACATAGTAAAACCCACCATTCCTTAGGAACAATTTTCAGCAAGCCTCTTGAGTTTTAGAGCAAACCAAAGGAACCCAACTGCCCATAATATAAAATGGTGGTGAATTGGAGAGAGATTAAAAAGTAGAAAAGTAAAAGAAACTGAAAAACTGTTCTCTGGGATAGTTCTGGGAAGGAAGTGGTATAAGGGGCTCTTTTTTCCTTTTATTTGAATTTTGTTGACTAATAATTTCCTTCCTAACATTGATCTTACCATAGAGATTTTAAAAACTAACTAACTAACTAACTAATTAACTAACTTACTTACTTTCTGGCAAGTGAAAATTAGCGGAATTGCCAGTATCTGACATGATATTGTGTTTCTTTGCTGAGTGTCTATTTTTACTCTATGCCCAATTGGAATATAAGTCCCATGAGCATGGACACTTCATCAGTTTGTTCTATGATTTATCCTCAAGGCCTTGAAAAATGCTTAGAATAGTGTAGGCACTTAATAAATATGGATTAATAGAACATCAAATATAGAATCCTAATATGCATAAGGAAAAAGCAAGCCTGGGAGAAAGAAGGTTTTTATGATATGAGTGAAAAACTGTATTGTGGATTACTAAAAATTGGCTATGTATTTGGCATACTGGATCATGACTAAATATCTAAGACATACTAGGATTAAGAGCTTTATAAAATTCTAAGAGATGAAACAATAAATATTCTATAACAGGGTGTGAGGAAAATACTTGAAGATATCGAAACTTTATGAAGAAGATCCCCCTAGCAATTGCAGCAACACTAAAAATAAATAACTGTGATTTGACAAAGCTATAAATCTCTTGCACAGCTAATGATACCACTAACAAAGCATACAAACAGCCTTCAAAATGGGAGAAGAGTTTTGCATGTTGACAAAGTCCTGATAACCAGCATCTACAGAGAACTCACATTAAACAATAAGAAAAGGGCAAACAACCCTCTCTTTAAGTGGGCAAGAGATTTGAACAGAAACTTCTCTGAGGATGACAGATGAATGGCCAACGAACACATGAAGAAATGCTCATTGTCTTTAATCATGAGAGAAATGCAAATCAAAACCACTTTAAGATATCACCTAACCCCAGCAAGATGAGCCTACATCACAAAGTACCAAAACACCAGATGCTGTCTTGGATGTGGAGAAACCCTTCTATACTGCTGGTGGGACTGCAAACTAATACAGCTTTTTTAGAGAGAAGTATGGAGACTCCTCAAAGATCTAAAGTTAGACCTTCCATTTGACCCTGCAATCCCATCACTAGGGATGGGATCCAGAAGAACAAAAATCATTTTACCCCAAAGACATTTGCACCAGAATGTTTACTGCAGCTCAGTTCATAATTGCCAAGTCATGGAAGCAACCTAAGTGCCCATCAACCCATGTATGGATCAACAAACTGTGCTTGGAAAATTATTCAGCCTTTAAAAAAGATGGAGACTTTACATCTTTTACATTTACTTGGATGGAGGTGAAATACACTCTTCTTAGTAAAGTATTGCAAGAATGGAAAAATAAATATCCAATGTACTCCATGCTAATATGAAATCAAAATATAACAATTACATGCTCATAAGAACAATAAAAAACTACTATAGTCCAGTTTTGGGGTGGGGGAGGGGATGTTTGGCAGAAGGAGGGAGGGCATGAGGTGGGATCTCACCTAATGTGCACATTGTGAGGGTATATAACATGCCCCCTGGGGGAGGGGCTCCTCTATAAATGGTACTTTACCCTGGAGTGAGAACAATGTAACCTAAAAATTGTACTCTCATATTAATTTGAAAAAATAGGGCAGCACCTGTGGCTCAATGAGTAGGGCATTGGCAACATATGCCACAGGTGGTGGGTTCAAACTCAGCCCTGGCCAAAAACTGCAAAAAAAAAAAAAAAATACTCAGAGGGGAATTCTGGGAAGATAGCCGACCAGTAGGAACTCTCAGCAGAGGCTCCTGTGCAGAGGAAGATAAACTGGATGGAATAGGACTCTATGAAGCTAAAGACGGGGAGCTGAGGCAAGAAATAAGTTCGGCACGCTGTAACTCCAAGGAAGAGAACTCAAGAAAACAAATTACAGGTACAAAGCCTACTGAATAGAGGACAGGAGACCCCTCCTCCAAGCAGGGGCCTGTTCGTTATCTGCGAAAAAGCAGGGAACAAAAGACCTCTTACTTTACCTTGATGGAGAGAGGCGCTAAACTCCAGGTCTCTTTCTCCAGGGAGGTCACACTTATGAACCTAGACACCACCCCACCAGGCATAAAACTGAACAGACATTTTCCCTCACAAGTCCAAACTCCCAGACTACCCTTTCCCCCATGCATGGCGGTCTGAAGTTCTGCCCCCTGCAGAGCACAGATTGTTTGGTCTTGTCCTGAGAGAACTGGGCATAGTGTGTACCGCCAACCATCAGGACAGAATCTGTGACTAATAGGGAAGAAAAGAGGGTGTGGGAAGAAAGGGACACTTTGGCGGAAGGAACAGCAGTCCCCTGGTTATGACTACTCCTGGCCAGTGGTAGTGTTGACCCTTGGTTTGAGCTGTGTCTGGCGGGACAGGGTGCAAAACCCCCGACTCTGACGGCACCCACAGTGGGAGAGTGGTTGCCCTGTGTGGACTGAGTTCGGCAGTCAGGGCTGGTCCTCAGCCCCTGCTGGGCCTGTGAGCAGAGGCTTGATAGGCGTGGACTATGACCCAAGAGAAAGGGCGTGGTCCCCTGATTCCAACAGAACCCTAGAGCAGTGGCTTACTGGGTGTGAACCAAGACCGGAGGGCTAGGGCATGGCCCACTGTCTCCAGCAGGGCTGGTGAGCAGAGGCTTATGAAGTGAGGACTGAGACCTGTGGGTAGAGTGTGGTATCCTGACTCTAACAGAGCCTATGAACACAGGCTTGCCAGGTAGCGGACTGAGACTGGCAGGCAGTGGCGTGGTCCCCTGACTCCAACTAGTCTGGCAAGCAGAGTCTAGCTGTGTGTAGACTGAGACCAGAGGGTGGGGCCTGGTGCCCTGACTCCAACAGAGCCTGTGAACAGAAGCTTGCCAGGCAGTGGACTGAGACGGGCAGGTGGGGAGTGGTCCTCTGATTCCAACTGGTCTGGCATGCAGAGGCTAGTTGTGTGGGGACTGAGACCAGAGGGTGGTGCCGGTGCCCTGACTCCAACAGAAACTGTGAATACAGGCTTGCCAGGCAGTGGACTGAGAATGGTGGGCAGGTGTGAGTTCCCCTGGCTCCAACTGGTCTGGCAAGCAGAGAAGTGAACAACAGCATAGCCTAAGTCTGGTGGGTGGGAGTGTGGATCCAGGGCTCCATTGTGCTCTTGGAGACCCTTGAATCCCTCGCTGTTGGTCAGGGTTTGCATTGCCTGAGACAATTTGGTTAGAACCCGTGTTTAGGGCTGTCCACCCAGGGACATTCTGAGGTTAACCTTCAAGATCTGTAGTGGAAAAGAACTGAAGGGTGGGGGCTGGGCACCACAGCTGTATCAGAGTAGATCAACCCCTCCCCCCCCAAGAAATGACAAAGGAGATACAATTGAAGATGCCATACATAAACAAATGGCAGCAATGTCAGAAATTGAATTCTGAATATGGATTGGAAATAAGATAAATAGAATGGAAGAAAAGATAGAAATTGAATTCCAAAGTGTAGTTCTAAAGTTGTGTCAAGAAATTAATGAATTCAAAGCCCAGGTCACCAAAGATATGGATATAATGAGAAAGAGATAGCAGAGCTCAAGGAAATGAAAAAGTTAGTTGAGGAGCTCCAAAACACAGTAGAATTCCTCAGTAATAGAGTTGACCAGGCAGAAGAAAGGATCTTTGAAACTGAAGACAAAGCTTTTGAACATTCCCAAACACTCAAAGAGGCAGACAAATGGAGAGCAATAATTGATCATTCCCTGAGAGACTTGTGGGATCACTCCAAAAGATCAAACATTCATCTTATAGGAATTCCCGAAGGAGAAGAGGATGATCCTAAAGGTACAGATGCTCTACTCCAAGAGTTTTGAAGGAGAATTTCCCAAGCATTGCAAGAAATACAGAACTTCAGATAGCAGACAGTTTCAGAACCCCAGCACGACTCAATCCAAATAAAGCATATTCTAGACATGTTGTGATTAACTTTCCCAAAGTTAAGACAAAGGAGAAAATTCTGCAAACATCCAGACGTAAGAAAAGCCTCACTTACAAAGGGAGAAGTATCAGAATGACTGCAGATCTCTCAGCTGAAATGTTTCAAGCCAGAAGAAGATGGTCATCAACCTTCAGTCTCCTAAAACAAAACAACTTCCAGCCCAGGATTCACTATCCAGATAAACTGAGTTTCATTTGTGATGGAGAAATCAACATGACATAGAAATGTTGAAGAAATTTGCCATAACTAACCCAGCTCTCCAGGATATTCTCAGACCCATCCTCCACAATGACCAATGCAATGCTCCAAAGTAAACTCACCCAGAAATTTTTGAACAAAATCTAACTTCCACAGTGGTGAAAGGATTAAAAATGTCCACTGGATATCCGAAAATCATGACACCCAAAATACAACCAGGCTTATCAATTCTCTCAATTAATGTGAATGATTTAAATTGTCCTCTAAAGAGGCACAGGGTAACTGACTGGATACATAAACTCAGACCAGATATCTGCTGTATACAAGAATCTCACCTTACCTTAAAGGATAAAAATAGACTCAGGGTGAAGGGATGGACTTGTACATTATAGGCAAATGGAAACCAGAAAAAAGCAGGGGTTGCAATTTTAGTAGCAGATACAATTGGCTTTAAACCCACAAAGATAAAGACAGATAAGGAGGTCATTACATATTTGTCAAGGGAAACACCCAACATGAAGAGATTTCGATAATTAACATTTATGTACCCTACCAGAATGCTCCTAAATTCATAAAGCAGACCCTAATGGATATGAAGAACTCGATATCTTCCTGCACTACAATAGTTAGAGATTTAAAAAA
>CAUYRH010014829.1:0-17391 GCA_963574655.1 Perodicticus potto
GTCTATGGAATGCAGGGTGCCCCAGCGACAAGCAAGTCAGAGGGTCTCTACGGTGACCATGCAGAATTGATGAAGGTCTGCAAGCCACTGCCTCATGTCCCGAAGGGGAACGGCCAAGCCAATGGCTGGCATTCAGGCTGTCGCTGCAAACCTACACTAAGCAGGCGGGGTCTCCCTTCTGTGTGTTCAAGTGTTCCTATCTTGGATTTTAGCTATTTAAAAAATGCACTGAGTATGGGTTAAAAACCAACCACCAGCATAGATCTCAACACAACCCTCCAGATAGGAGGGCCTGGCTCCCACAGTGGCTCCTGATGGCCCGGTGCCTGCAGCCCTAAACCCCTCTCAGCACTGAACAGTGAGTTCCTTTTTACAATAAAAAAAGCTGAGTAATATTGCATAGGAGTACCAGAAACTGCCTCATTGGAAACAAAAACTATTTACATTAAATAAAAAACCTGGTTGCAGGTTGCGTCTGCCACATTTACAGCATGGTGCGATGCACACTGTGACCAAACCATGGAGACAGCTTCTGGCACTCATACCACAGAGTCGCACGTTTGCCACATGAGAGTGAAGCGGAGGGCGGAGAGGGGGTGTCGCGTTCACTTCTGGTTCCGGAGCTGATTGGACAGCCAGTCTAGTCCTTCATAGAGCCCATCCCCACTGGTGGCACAGGTGGCCTGAATGTACCAGTTCCTGTGGCGAAGGGAGTGCAGCCCCAGCTTGTCTGTGATCTCGGCCGCATTCATGGCGTTGGGCAGGTCCTGGGGGAAAGAGGGGTCAGCAAGTGGGAAGAAAGCAGAGGCCTTGCCAGTCTCACTCTCCCCTTGGTGGCCCAGGCACCTACCTGCTTGTTGGCAAACACCAAGAGAACTGCGTCCCTGAGCTCATCCTCAGCCAGCATCCGCATGAGCTCCTCACGGGCCTCGTTCACACGCTCTCGGTCATTGCTGTCCACCACGAAGATCAGGCCTGCAGAGCGGCAGCGTCAAGCTGACCCTGGGGCAGCCCACCCAGCATACCCACAGATCACTGCCCCAGCTGCTGATGCCAGATTAAGCCCTGTGCCCCGATGGGAGGCCCCTTCTCTCACCTTGTGTGTTCTGGAAATAGTGGCGCCACAGAGGCCGGATCTTGTCCTGGCCGCCCACGTCCCACACAGTGAAGCTGATGTTCTTGTATTCCACAGTCTCCACGTTAAAGCCTGAGAGAGGTGCAGAATGAGGCCCCACTCACTCTTCTTGCCCCTCCAACCCTACCCGCCACCAGCGCCGTCCTGCCTCACCTATGGTGGGAATGGTGGTCACGATCTCACCCAGCTTCAGCTTGTACAGGATTGTCGTCTTCCCTGCAGCGTCCAGCCCCACCATGAGGATGCGCATTTCTTTTTTGCCAAAAAGGCCCTTGAAGAGGTTGGCAAAGATGTTCCCCATGTTTGTGGACGGGTGGCAGCAACACTGGCCAGGGACACCTGAGGGAAAGAGGTGTTGCATCTGTTTCTGTGTGCTGCTCAGTAGAAGCCCTGTGGCAGCACAGGCTACCCAGCTGCCCACCCACACAGGGACTGGCCACAGCTGCCCATCCTCCCTTCTGGAAACTTCAAGGCAAGGATGTGCTATCCTCCCACTGCCCAGCCACAAAGAACCCAGTCTCTTGGGCCCCTCCATCCACCTTAGGATGGAAAAGCAGAGAAGCTGTGGGAAAAAGGCTGAGTCAGGAAGCAGCTGCCTTGTCTCCAGGCCTGAGCATCTGGGCTCCACACACACTGGGGAGGGACAGCTCCCTACCTGGAGACCCCACTCCAAAACGTAACCTGTACACTAGAAAGAGAACCACTGACTCTCTCCCCATGTTCAAGACAGCAGCAAATGAGGACAAGGGCCCACACACAGAGCCGCGGGTCCATGAGTCAGCCTCTACCTTTCATGCTGGGAGCTTTGGGGATGCCAGGCCCTGTTGGGGTAGGTGGGCTCATCCAGGCAGCTCAAGCCATGGCCACCCAGAAAAGAAAAGAACTTAGGTGGTGCCAGCCACCTCAGGTGCAAAGCAGCAGCTGGGCACTGCCAGGTGCCCCAGGATGCCCTTAGTGATCCACTACTTTAAGAGCACACGTTGTGTCTGCCCCACACTTTAACCACAGAATCCACTCAGCAGAGCACAAACACAGGGACACCAATCAAGTGAGCTTGTACTGACCAGTAGAGACCAGGCAGAGAGGGATCCTAAGCCAGATGCCTCTGGTGGGGAAATGGAGGCTACCAGGCACTTTTGAAAGAAGAGTCACTTTATCAAATACTGATCGGGGGGAAAAAAAATCTGAGACTTTTAGCACCTAATAGTAACCGGAGAACTTCAAAAAGAAACTGTGCAGTAGTGCCCTGTGAGGGCACATGCTCTCACATGGGCATGACAGAGGCACCAGTGTAACATGCTCCTTCACATCAGGCACACTAGGTCTGGTGCTTGGCCTCAAGCTGATTGGTATTGTTGGACATAGGCCACCCAGGAGGACAGCCTCCCCCAGGGCTCCTGAACTCTGGCAGTTCTTGGCCAAATCATGGTTGGGCAATTGTCTGATGGTGACTACGAGGAGATTCCTTGTCTGCATTTTTTGCCATCCGCATGGGCTCATACGGGCTCGTCTTGTTCAGTGGGCTAGAACTGGCCATCTAGTGCTGATCTGATGCTGCCATCATGCCATGTGTAGCCAATAGAACCTCATCAAGCTGGACCTAGTACCCTTTGGATACTTGTCCTCCTTTTGTTTCCAAACCATGTTATCTATTCGAAACTTACAGGCTGGGCATGGCACCTCACACATGTAATCCTAGCACTCCAGGAGGCTGAGGTGGGAGAATCCCTTGAACTCAGGAGTTCAAGACCAGCCTGGGCAAGAATGAGACTATCTCTACTAAAAATAGAGAAATTAGCCAAGTGTTGTGGCAGGCACCTGTAGTCTCAAGCTACTCAGGAGGCTGAGGCAGGAGGATCACTTGAACCCAGGAATTTGAGGCTGCTGTGAACTAGGCTGATGCCACAGCACTCTAGCATGAACAACAGATTCTGTCTCAAAACAAAAACCTCACAAGAATTTTGAAATGTACAGAGACCTTAACTATAGTGGTCCCTTCTGTGGGGATGGCCTGGGCTCTTAAACAGAGGAAGAATGCCCACACAGATCATACTGAATACATGGCTATCTCAATATACTCCTGAAAGCACTGCCAATGAGGAAACCAAACAGAGAGAAAAGGGAGGGATATGATCCCGGAACACAATGCTTGACCAGGCAGAGAAAGGTGGACTGTGCCAGGGCCTGGGGGATGGGTATGCTGGTGCTGTCTCCACAGTAGTAAAGGGGAGAAGCCAGGAGCACCTGCTTACACGACACCCCTTCCACTCAGTTCTGCTTCTGGAACCCCAAAATTCCATATGCCCCACCAGACTTGCACAGGATCACCTGGAGGCCCCAAAGGAGTCAAACCCCAATGTAAGGGACCCAAACAAAACAAGAAGGTATAGAGAAGCAAGATAGGAGACAGAAGAACATGTAAAGGAAAAACCCCCGACCAAGTAAAAATCTCAGAAACCAAAACCACACACAACGCCAGCTTTATAAAGTAATAAATTACCAGGTCCATGAAACAAGAACAGAGCATTATCACAAAGGAAAAAAAAAGAGCTGGGCGTGGTGGCGCACTCCTTTAATCTTTGCACTCTGGAAGACTGAGGCAGGTGGATTGACTGAGCTCATGAGTTCATGACCAGCCTTGTGCAGAGTGAAACCCCAAGAGTGAGCCAGGCGTTGTGGCTGTAGTTCCAGCTACTTGGGATGCGGAGGTAAGATTGCTTGAGCCCAAGTGTTTGAGGTTGCTGTGACCTATGATGTCATTGCACTCTACCAAGGGCAACAAAGTAAGACTCTTGTCTCAAAAAATAAAAAAAATAATAAAAAATAAAACAAACAAGAAAAGCCCTGGTGGACACTATGAATAGAAAAAAAAAATCACAATGAAGGCATGCAGAAAGCAGAAAAGAAACAAAATATGAATAAAAAGGGAAAATAAGGACTAACTTAAGATGTCAACTAATAGAATTCCTATAAAGAACTTAGAAAATTATGAAGAGGAAATCCTTAAACGTTCCCAAACGGGAGCCCAGGACTCCCACCCCTAGACTGAAGGCCTGTGCCAAGGCTCACCCTGGCCTGCTATAAGTTCAAGAGGACCCAAGCAATACTCTCAAAATCTTGGAGCATGATTTTCCACCTTTAATTCTCTATCCCACCAAAAATACCAAGCATAGGAGGAAAATAAAGATATCCTCTGAACCTGGGGATCTTCCGAACCTATGGGCTCCCCCAGGGGTCCAGGAGATGGAGGGTGGGTGGCAGTCTGGACACCTCTTCCAGGTGGGACAAGTAACAAGACACCTCAAGGAACAGGGCATACCACCTATGTGCTTTTATCACAACTCTGGGGAATTGGAAAGAAGCAATGAGTGGGTCACAGAAAAAAACCAAGAAACAAACTGAACAGAAGTGTCCTTTCTGGATTTATGCCAGGAAAGCACTAGTGACCAGAGCTAGAAGGAAATGATACTCAGGGGTCCTGACACTATCAGTATTATTGAATAAACACTGGGAAGGAAGCTGAGGCAAGTGTATGTGGGGTGAAAAGGCCTATCCTTGCTGTGCAAACAGCAAGTCTAGAACAACTGTGCTGAGGGAACCATGAAGGCAGGTTAACTTAAAATAAGGGTCACCTGCCAGGCCAGTGGTGCCAAGCAGCAGCAGTGTGGGACACTGTGTCCACCAGAGCATGGCCTTCACAGGAATCAACACAGATGCCCAGCCTCTCAGGGTCTGAGGGTAGCCACATCCTATGGTGGGGACCACATCCAGGTCTTTGTGTGTGGCAGCATGGCCGCAGCACTGTCTATGACCCATCTTGTCTATGCGTGTCCTCTGCCACCACCTCCTCACACCCTGGGTCTGATACCTCCAATGATACACCAGAACTCATTATGTTGGGGCAGCCTCCCTGAAGCCTGAAGGCAGCAGGGCTTATAGTGAGCAATGGTCCCAGCCCCTCCATTAAGTGGAGCCATGATGGGTAGGTAAGCCGGAAGTCTCAGGTGCCAAGCACCAGCACACAAACACTTGTTCTCTCTCACTTATCTATAAGCATATGTGCGCCTTCCCTGTGGCACACACAGGCCCTAGCAATCTCTCTGTGGTGGGAGTAAGGGCTCCAGCAACTGCTATCGTCACTTCCAGGGCCTCTTGACACAGGTCCCAACTTGTGTCAGGCCCAGCCCTGGTGGTGTCACCCTTTCCCCCACCGGTCACCCCACATAAGCCAAAACTTGTTTTTCAGGTTCATATGAATGGTCCTGCATATCAGGAAGTAGGCAAACCATGGCTTTCTTTGGTCCTCCCTGCACCCCTGCCTGAGCATGGCATTTCCCTCACAATGGTAAAGGTGGCCTTCAGGAACCAAAGCATGGAATGGGACATTCTGCTCAAGTGGCTAACTCTCTAAACAGGGTTGGAGAAATGCAGTTGTTTGTGTTCACATCTGTTCTGTGTCAAGGAATGAAAGTGACTGACCAGGTTTAGCCCCATAGAGGAACTGACGCACCCAATGGCCTCTACCTGGGCCATCTGCCAGTACTGTCCGCTGTCCCTTGTAAGTACTGAGGATGCTCCAGACTGAGCCAGAGACAGCGCCCCCATCCAAATCACAGCTGTGCAGAGGAATAGGCTAAGGGGGGCAGTTTGTTCTTTCAGGAATCACCAGAGAGATGGACATTATCTGGCCCAGATAAGCTCCAGGGCCCAGGTTCTGTTTTCTGCTTCTGAACCAAGAGAATACACTTGGCTTTCGTGAGCAAGACGCATATAATGTAAATGGAAAGCCAGTGACACTTGTAGTTCTTTTCCTTGTTTTTATTAAAGTTCATTGAGTATAAATTACATACAGTGCAATGCAGACATCATAAGTTCATAATCTCAATTTTAATATCTAATTTTAGGAAATTTAACAAAGCTGAAGATTTTTCTAGAGAAAATTATGTACATTTTGTTAAGAGTTTCTAAAGAGCCACTGCTTCCTAGCAGTCACGTGTGTGGCACTATCAATTATGTGAAGGCCCAATCCATTATGTGACACTTGAGGATGTACATTTAAAGGACTATGCCTGTAATACTAGCACTCTGGGAGGATGAGGTGCGAAGATCCCTTGAGCTCAGAAGTTAAAGAACAGCTTGAGCAAGAGCAAGACCCTATCTCTACTAAAAATAGAAAAAGTTAGCTGGGCACTGTGGTAGGTGTCTGTAGTCAGGAAGCTGAAACAGAAGGAGCACTTGAACCTAGGAGTTTGAGGATGTTGTGAGCGAGGCTGATGCTGCAGCACTCATTTAACAAAGTGAGATTGGGGCGGCGCCTGTGACTCAGTGAGTAGGGCGCCAGCCCCATATGCCGAGGTGGTGGGTTCAAACCCAGCCCCAGCCAAAAACTGCAAAAAAAATTAAAGGAGGGCCTGTTCTTTCACATGTAGCATGGTTACACATTCTTATCTGCACAAACTACTTCTTGCATATCGTATGGGACTCTAGTACACCAACCAAACAGAGTCTAAAGCTTTACCCTGCCTGCAAGTCAAATACTCCATTTCTGTAAGGCTGACATTTTTCTGTAATTAAGTCCCACACTGCACTTCATTACTATCTTACTAAAATTTGTGTGAGAAGAAAACTGGATATGCTGTTATCATGGATGGGCAGACACACCTCACGCTCAGAGGCAACATGTCCATGGGCTCAACGACGTCCACTGAACTTTCAGTCACAAAGAGTAAGAAAAAAGAACTGCAAAAACATTCCAGAACTCTGTTACTCTGGCCTGCATCTGACGGTAAGTTCCAATGAGAGAGTGTTGTTTCTCAGAACAAAACTTTCAGTCTGTTTTGCAGGAACTCAAAAGTCACTAAAAGGCCCTTTTTTGCAGAGATCCCACACCTGTCAGGAGTGCCAAGAAGTGGCCAGCTTCTGACATTCCTGCTGCTCCCCAACACTGCATCTTCTGAATTAAAGGAGATGCATTACCTATTGGGTCTGATTTTTGGGGGGGGGGGGCAGGAAGGAGGCGATCAGTGAAATTCAGTTTCAATTGCTATTAAATTAAAATTGAAGGCGACATCCTTGTAACAGCTTGCATATCTACAGCTGGAAGTAAGTCCCATTCATGTGAACCTACCACATAAGCAGAATGCTTGGACCACAACAGGAACTCCAAAGAGCTGTTTCTACTGACCACCTGCACATTTATACTGGGTATTTCCCCCTTACTTGTATTTTTAAAGCTATTTTTTTTTAATGTAACCATCCTCAAAGTGCTTCCCCAACATACTCTGTCCTTCTAAAATCGGCAGATATGCAGCCCTATGCAAGCATTTGGGGGGCTGCCAGGACCACCAACAGCAGCACAAGTGGCCCCATGACCTGACTGTAGCTACAATGAGGGATTTCCAAGAGGCCCTGTGGCTGTTTCTCTGCACACTGCATTATGGCAAACACTGGCCAGTCCTCAAAGTCTTCTCTGCCCTGCTCTGAATGACAGAACTCTGGTTTGTCACTGGGCACAAGGCCTCCTCTGCTGCCGTGCACACCCCTCTGACCACGGACACATGGACAAGGACACAGACCAGCAGCACAGCCTAGGCCCTCCTTTGGCAGGGAAAGCATGGATGGGCTCGATCTGACCCCAAGTGCAGTTAGGGTAGCAGGACCCATTGGTAAAATGGAAGCCTAGAAACACAAATTCATACTAACCCACAACACAGAAATGTACCATACAAGCTGAAAATGGAGGAATCTGCAGTGATTTATGACTGCAACATGAAAGTACAGTGGAGAAAATACCCTGAGTTGGAGGATAGCATATCCTCTCCCTGCCTGGCCCTACAGGTCACTAGTAGGCAGACCTACCAGTCTGCTGGAAGGCACTGCAACCTGCCTGTCCTTGGGGACAAAGAATCTGTAGTTCAGGCTCAGACTGGTTCCCACAGGAAAGACCCTGTTCCTGAAGCCCTTTTGACAGGAACCCAACTCCTAGGGGACATGCTGAGGCCCTAGGGACTGGGCCTTGGCACTTCCCCAGGTACAGACAGGCTCAACGCAGCCTCAGGGAGCAGTGCTGAGGGGAGGCTGAGCCAATGCTTGATGTTCAACCATCTGCTTGGGATGCATTTTCCTGAACCTCATGCAGAGGCCTCTGGTTCTAGTATCAACCAGATGCTGAGTCTCCAGGGCCCTTTTAAGCCTGCCCAAGTTACCTTATGTGACCAGGCCAGGCTAAGGGAGCAGAGAGGATTGGGAAGAGAGGTGATGAGGACTCTGATCTCCACTGCAAAGCAAATCTGTGAACTTGGTTGTATGCTCACTTCCTGGACCTGCTGCTGCCAGGTGTTGTTCTGGGGACATGGCTCTGTCCACGGGAGGGTGGGGTTGGGGATACAGTGCCCTGAGGCCCCTTTTCACCCCACTCAAAGGAAAAGAAAACAACCAGACCATTCCTCCTAACTATCTCCCCACTGTGATTTGAAGCAGCTTCCACACAATCCCTCAGACACAATCATGAGACGCCCCCATCTTGCTGCCCCATGGCCTAGGCACCTTGCCCCCAACATGTTCTGGGCACACCAGTTCAGCAACTTAACACTGCTCAGAGCTGTACCACAGCTCCCGACACCTCCTAGGGGCCACTGCCGCCCACAACAATCTGCCCATGATTCGCTTTAAATGGTTGCCTCCAGCATTCCAAAAGGCAGCTAAAGACAACACTGCTCACATGACTATGAAGAACCCCACCACTCTGTCAACCCTCAGGAAATGGGGGAAGGGAAAGCAACCTCAGACAAAAATGAGTGCTTTGCCACTGGGCACACCACTCCAGGATCCAGGGAGGCAGCAAAGAACCACTCCAAGGAGCACATGGGCCAGCTCCTCTAACCTCAAGGGCAGGCATGTTAAGCAACTCTGTAGCTGTTTTCCTCCTGGAAACAAGAGAACTCTCATTAAGGTCCAAAAGAACAAAATAGAATCACCCTTGAATTATAAAGTGGATGCTTTTCTGTAAAAATCAGACCATCTATTAAAACTACACCAAGAAAAGTTTTGCCTCTGTAGGTACAACAGGTCAGGTTTAGGACTTTACAGGCGATATCCCACAACATGAAAGTCGCAGCCACAGCGTGCCCTAGCTGCCTCTCAATCTAAGAACCAAAAAACAAAACAAGACAAAAAAACTCTACTCTCACTAATTTCCAGAGTATCCCTACTGGGCCAGCACATCAGCAGGCTTCCTGCTCACCCAGTGCACCCACCTCAGGAGGGGTACAGTCCACATCTTCCCATCTTTGCTCAAGTACATGTCAGGAGACTGCCTCAGCATCACCACCGCAGCCCTGCCCCCACACAGCTTCCAGCTCCAAGTGGGGCTTCCTCTGCCCAGAACAGGCTTTCCTCCCCACCCTCCTACCACCTTCCGCTGGGCCCCTCCAAAGTGACTCACCATGAAGGAGAAAACAATGGCAAAAAGCACACTTGTAAGGCTTGCTCACAAAGATCAACCACACACACCTATACAACTCCTGAAAAATTGGTCTGTCATAAAAATCCTATGGCGTCAACGATAAATTTTATGCATTTAAAAATCGTATTTAAGTGTTGGCTCCGTTGGAATTTTTTTTTTTTAAACGACAGTCTCACTGTGTTGCCCTCGGAAACTTTCGTGGCATCACAGCTCACAGCAACCACAAACTCTTGGGCTCTAGCAATCCTCTTGACTCAGTTTTTCATTTTATTTTATTTTTTGAGACAGACTGTTACTTTGTCACCCTTGGTAGGGTGCTGTGGCATCACAGCTTACAGCAACCTAAAAATCTTGGGCTGGCTTGGCGCCTGTGGCTCAATGGGCTAAGGCGCCAGCCACGTACACCTGAGCTGGCGGGTTCGAATCCAGCCCGGGCCCGCCAAACAACAATGACAGCTGCAACCAAAAAAATGGCCGGGCGTTGTGGCGGGCGCCTGCTGTCCCAGCTACTTGGGAGCCTGAGGCAAGAGACTCGCTTGAGCCCAGGAATTGGAGGTTGCTGTGAGCTGTGATGCCATGGCACTCTATCCAGGGTGAAAGATTGAGGCTCTGTCTCAAAAAAAAAAAAAAAAAAAAAAATCTTGGGCTCAAGCAATCCTCTTATTTCAGTTTTTCATTTTTAGTAGAGATGGAATTTCATTCTTGCTCAGGCTGGGCTCAAATGCCGTGAGCTCAAGCGAACTACCTGCTTCAGCCTCCCAGAGAGCTAGGATTACAACCCACAGAAGGCAAGAGTGTGGAGTCTCAGTACGGTCAGCCACCACAGAAGGCAAGGGCATGTGTACAAAATCTGGTCTTTTTTTTTTTTTTTTGCAGTTTTTGGCCGGGGCTGGGCTTGAACCCGCCACCTCTGGCATATGGGGCCGGCACCCTACTCCTTTGAGCCACAGGAGCCACCCTTTTTTTAAGACAGAGTCTCACTATGTCTCCCTTGGTAGAGTGTTGTGGCGTTACAACTCACAGGCACCACCAACTCTTGGGCTTAAGCGATTCTCTTGCCTCAGCCTCCCAAGTGGCTGGGACTACAGGCGCCCGCCACAATGCCCGGCTATTTTTTGTTGTGGATATCTTTGTTGTTTAGCTGGCCCGGGCCAGGTTTCAACCCACCATCCTCGGTGTATGTGGCTGGCACCGTAACCACTGTGCTATAGGCGCTGAGCCCCAAATCTGGTCTTCTAAGCTTGCTCCCAAGTACCTTCAACTAGTGAGTTAAGAACACATTTCATGGCTCGGTGCCTGTGGCTCAACGGGCTGAGGCGCCAGCCACGTACACCTGAGCTGGCAGGTTTGAATCCAGCCTGGGCCCGCTAAACAACAATGATGGCTGCAACCAAGAAATGGCCAGGTGTTGTGGCGGGCGCCTGTAGTCCCAGCTACTTGGGAGGCAGAGGCAGGAGACTCGCTTGAGCCCAGGAATTGGGAGGTTGCTGTGAGCTGTGATGCCACAGCACACTCTCCAGGGTGACAGCTTGAGGCTCTGTCTCAAAAAAAAAAAAAGAATACATTTCATGGGCAGCGCCTGTGGCTCATTGAGTAGGGCGCTGGCCCCATATACCGAAGGTGGCGGGTTCAAAACCGACCTCGGCCAAACTGCAAAACAAAAAAATAGCCTGGCGTTGTGGTGGGCGCCTGTAGTCCCAGCTACTCAGGAGGCTGAGGCAAGAGAATCGTCTAAGCCCATGAGTTGGAGGTTGCTGTGAGCTGTGTGACGCCACAGCACTGTACTGAGGGCGATAAAGTGAGACTCTGTCTCTTTAAAAAAAAAAAAAAAAAAAAGAGAATACATTTCATTTAATCTCCCCAGTAATTTTCAAGATCTTGGACCACTTTGCTTGGACAGAAGATAAATCCTAAAAGCTATAAATATTTTAGGCAATGTTTCACTGGCAAAATTGCCAAAAGATGTAAGATTTTAAATGTATTCTATCATTTAGGAACTGCATTCCCATCTCTAGATGTAGAAGCATATCTAATTATCTTCATTTCCCACTTCTCAAGGTGAGTCTAAATAAAATCTAGAAACTGTCTTCTTGGCTACTTGCACCTAAAAAAAACTGATAAGATACTTTAAAAACCTCCCATTACAAGTCTTCAGTGGATGCTTAGAGAGCCAGAATCACTAAGTTTCCATGCAGCATATAGATGGTATTACAGAAACAATCTGATGTATGACACAAACGGAAAGATGTTAACTATCTTGTATTTAGTCATGCTACTACTAGAAGCCCTTTGGCTTGCTCGCATTCTTTTGTGGAGCAAAGCTTATTCTAACAGATTTTGATTAGAAGGTTTTCAAAATATACTATTTTAATGATGTAGGAAAACCCAAATCAGCTCCTCCCACTATACAGATAATTTCTGACAAGAGGTTTCTCCCACCCACCAAACAAGCAATCAGTTGTCCCACGGACACCAGTTGGGTGTTTTCCAACTCAACTCAACTCAGACACTATCTACCTAGAGATATCATCAGATCCCACAGGGTGAGGGTTCAGACCCCAGACTGCCCCTCATTTTTGATGCAATCAAAAGCCCCAGGTTGTGCTTCTGATGGGATTCACATGACCCCTGCTTGGCTTTGATTAATGTGCTAGAGTAGCTCGCAGCACTCAGAGAAAAGCATTTACAAAGCACACAGATGAAGAAATGGTAGAAGTATGGGGAACAGGACAATGGAGCTTCTTCACCCTCTGCAGCACACCACCCTCTAGGAAACTCCCCAAGTTCAGCTATTCAGAAGCTTTCTAAACCCTGTCCTTTCGAATTTTTATGGAGGCCTCATTACATAAGCATGATTGATTAAACCACTGGTGATCAACTTAAACTTCGGCCCCTTTCCCCTCCCTGAGGTTGAGTGGGGCTGAAAGTCCCAACCAGAAGTTACCTAGGGGCTTCCAGCCATCAGCTAACTCACTGGTGGACAAAAAGACATCACTGTGGAAATTCCAAGTGTTTGAAGAGCTGTATGCTAGAAAATGGGAGGAAGACCAGACATATACTTCACAATCTCACTATGCACTTTTAACTTCCTTAAATGTGCATGGATTATACATAGTCTCCTATTCTCTTCATGGTGTAGTAACCACTGGGCCTCAGGGAGAATGTTTACCTCCTGAACACAATCATTCCCAATTGCTGTGTCTGCCTTTTGTGCTTTTCCCTGTCTTTTCTTGTTACACAGACTGTCCCCCTATTATCAAGGCCTATAAGGATGGCCACTCTTCCCTGTATGTTGGTTGACCATAGCCTGCCAAGCCCTTGTTACCACTGTAACAACCAGCAAACCAGGATCAGTCAAGGACATTACAGAGGCGGAGTCCCTAATTGAACACCCACCACCCTAGCTCTGTAGAAGGCTAGGTGACAGAACTCTGGGAGGGGCCACGAGACAGCCTCCTGGAAATACGTGTCTGTCAAATTGTGCAGCATTTGTTTCAGTCAACCAGGCCATCTGACCCACTTGAGAAGGCTAAACTACCTTTCAGAATAGTGAGTTGCACAGGTAACCAATGAACACCAAGCATATTTCAGGTTTGTAAGAGAATATGAACCTGAGGAAGGTTAAGGACCCAGAAGCCCAACATCTATCTTGTGCTCACATGTGCACATGCACCCACAACAGCCATCACACCATCTTTCACTTTCCAGTAGGATGGGGCCAGCCTCTCCCAAAGACCATTTCAGACACAGCAGATGGTATGCTCCCCACAACCATCTACACCAATGAGTGTATACAACACAGAAGGAACACATTCTCACCTAACTTAAAATCCCAACCGGACAGATATGCACTTTATTTCATTTTACTCGCCTGCATTTATGGTAGTCAAAGGGGAGAATGCCTATGAGAGACAGTATGCACAGAGGCAGCTGTGAATGAGATGGTTGGGGTCAACTGTATGTTCAGTAGAATACTCAATAAAATGGTCACAACTCTCAGGTTGATATGTGCTGAAAAGCTTGGTGAGAGTGGCCTGTAAGAGCAGATTTAAATCCATACGTCAAGGCAACATTTAATTCGAAGAATCTGAAAAAAAGACGGATTCAGCTCTCTCAAACCACAGTCATATGCTCTTCTGCAAACTTGCACAACAGGTTTTTTCCCTCTTGGTTAGGTCTACTTCTATGATCACCTCAGCAGGTGACCGCCCATATTAAATTATTGAAGTGAAAAAGAAAGGCCACAAGTTCCTTCCTATAGTTTCAAGCCTGTCTGATCTTGGGTAGAAGCAGATTGGTAAGTGAAGATGTCTGAATGTCCTCTCCATATTGTGCAAGAGGGACATTGTATGGCTAGACCACATGATCTAAAAAGCCAGAATTGCAAAGAGCAATGAACCGGTTTTTGCTTTCTTCTAACTTTCTTTCAATGATAAGTAGACAGCTATTGTGTGAGTCAGCTGTTGTCCAAACCAAATGTTTTACATCTTGTCAACTAGCAAATTAGACTATCTTCCTCACTGGCAATAGCATATTTCTACTGCTACAGTGATCTGGGCTTATTTTCAACAAGACAAGCTTGAAAACAAGGGATAGATATTTTCCTACCTACCAACATGTAAAAACTTGAGAAAAGAAATGTGTAACGGTGTAGCTGACTAGATTTACTTTTAACTAACATTTACACCACTCAATTCCTCTCAGTTTTGGACCCAGCTAACAAACCACTGCATTTCAGGATCTTACAGTTCTGGCTACTCTTGGCAGTGCTGCTGATTCAAATTTAGTGAAGGCACAATCCGTGCAGTCACGCGTGTCAGACCCTGGCTAACGCCGCAACAGAGGGCCACAGGGGCGGGCACAAAACCGCACCGTGGCATCTCACACTCCTCCCCGACACACTGCGGAAAACGCCAGAACCACAGCCATGCAAACAGCCGGCAGGGAAAAATGCTGACCACTAGTTCTGAAACAAGAACGAACTGTAACTGCCCACTTCCAACACTGGTAGGGGTATCAACCATATGCAGAGACTTCTGGGACCACCCAAAGCCTCCGACCGACCTCTCTTTCGTGCCCCTGTGCGATTCTGCTCCTTTCCTTTAGAGTTGCACCTTACTGTCTGGACGGAAGGTGAGAGTGCCACCTGGCCTGGGGTTGCCGTCCGATTCAGTTATCTAACATTCCAGCTACAGGACCACTATCCAGCTACAATCTCACACGCCATAACCATACGGGTTATGCAAGGAAAAAGCGTCGGGTCCGGCCTCTGCAGTCGAGGCTGCCCGGAGTCTGCGACCGTGTTGTTTCGCAGGCAGGTTAAACATTCACTAGCTCGGATGAGGTGTTCTTATCTACGCTCGGGCGACGGTGAAGGAAACCACCTTGGGGTTGAAACAAGGATCGACCAGCCCTGTTAGGCCACTGGGGCCTCGAGTGCCAACCCCAAATCACGTCTCGCGGCGGGGTCGGGGAAGGGAAGAGGGTTACTCAGGATTTTTCCTGAAGCTCTGCGGATGAGCTCCCGTAGGGACTCGTGCAGGAGCCCTGGCAGAGCTCAGGGTCCCCGCCGACCTGCCCCTCCCCCCAGCTCCCGAGTCCCCAGCAAACAGGAACCAGAGTCTGGAGAGCGAGGTGCCGGCCCTCACCACCTACGTGACCTTGACGGCGCCTCGGGGCCGCCCCTGCCTCAGTTTCCCGGGCCCCAAGACCAGGGGCACGCCCGCACGGCGCTCGCTTGCCCGTTCTCGGGGATAGGGAGACCCGGCGCTCCCCAGGCCCCGGCAGCTGGCTACCCTGCCCCCTCCTCCGAAGGGCGGCCTGCGGGGAGCGGGGCAGGGACGAGGAAAGCAGGAAACTGGGGCTTGCTGGGGGCACAGCCGACCTCCTGGGAGGACTTCCGGGAGGCGGCAGTCCGAGACAGGGGCGTCTCCAAGGGACTAGGGAGGCCGGAATAGACGTCCGGGGCCGCGAGAAGCCCCCCACTCCTCAGCGCCGGGCTCAGCCCGCCCCCGCCGCCCGGCCGCGACCCCCGCCCAACCCAGCCTCGCCCGCCCCGGGCCCGGCCCCACCGCCGCGGTGCTCAAGGAGACCCTAAGCCAGTCCCGCCGCTCCCTTGCGCCCGGACCTCGCATAGACACCTAGCCTGCGCCCGCACCCTCACCTCAGCGGCTGCAGCTCGGAGCCAGGCGTTGGTTTTGCTCCCACAAGATGGCGGCTCTGACGGCGGCCACGTCAGCGCCAGCGGCCGCGGGGTGCGCCGGGAAGGGGCCGTGCTCACCGGAGACCCCGCCCACAGTGCGCTCAGGCGCACGCGCGCTGCCTGCGGGCGGTCTTCAGAGGGCGGGCCCTGGTACCGCGGCCCTGGTGCGCACGCGCCCTGGGACAAGGTGTTCACCTTCCACTCTCGCGTTTGCGCCTGCGCATCGTCGTGGATGGCGTCCGTTTCGCAGATGCGGAGACTGAGGTTTGGGGCTACTCCCGAGCAAGCTGCTGACACCGGACAGCAGGCCACGGATAGAAGAAAGGGTCGGAAGATGGCCCTGCAGGGAGGGTGGTCAGTGAGGGACAGCAGAGAACCGACCTGGCCTGGTGACAAGGCTCCCTGGAAGGATGGTCAGGGCGGCCTCTGATGGGGTGGACTTAACTGAGTTCCAGGTGAGGTGGAGGATCCTCCTCTGCTAGGATGTCCCCCAGGTAGGTCAGAAGGGGATAGAGGACCGTTGTGGGACCCTCTCCACGTGCTGCACGGATGAGGCTGACCCTCCCTTGTGCTGCTGGGAGGGGTTGGTGAAACTACTACCCAAGCGAGGGAAGAATGTCTTTGCAGCTTAGTGCTCTTTGTTTTGGGGAGGGTGGGAATCACCTTATATTGTCTAGGCGAAGGGCTCCTGTCCCCACTCCACCTCTTTCCGTCTCATCCAACCAGCCCCCTGGGGAGACCATACCTCACAGGGCTCTGGTGGCTGGGACCTCCTGAGCCCTAGCTCCCTCTGGGCTGCACCTGGCTAGAGGCCACGATGGTCCTTGAAAGCCTTCTTTTCCCCTTCCTGGGGCTCTGGTTCAAATCTCATCTCCATCAAGCTGGGGGTAGGACTTGTCTGGGCCAGGAACTCCCTGTGGAACTTGGTGGTGCTGGCTCCCTATGCCTGGCGACGGAGCTGCGCCATGCTGGACATCCACAGGGACTCAGCCCCAGGGTCGCCCAGGAGGAACAGTGTGAACACTAGAACCTACTTTCCCTTTCTTAAAAATTTTTTAGGCTGGGTGCAGTGGGTTACGCCTGTAATCCTAGCACTCTGGGAGGTGGAGACTGGTGGAGTGCTTACTCAGACCAGCCTGAGCAAGATTGAGACCCTGTCTCTTCTAAAAATAGAAAAATTAGCCAGGCGTTGTGGCAGGCTCCCGTAGTCCCATCTACTCTGGCGGCTGAGGCAAGAGGGCTCAAGCCCAAGAATTTGAGGTGGCTGTGAGCTATGACGCCACCACATTCTACCCAGGGCGACCGACTCTAAGACTCTGTCTCAAAAAGAATTAAAAAAATAATAATAATAAAATTGTGAAAAAATACAGAAGGGAAAGAGTATATGTAAGATACACAGTTTAAAAATATATATATATATATTTTTTTTTTTTTTTGAGACAGAGGCTCAAGCTGTCACCCTGGATGGAGTACTGTGGCATCACGGCTCACAGCAATCTCCAATTCGTGGGCTCAAGCGAGTCTCTTGCCTCTGCCTCCCAAGTAGCTGGGGCTACAGGCGCCCGCCACAACGCCCGGCCATTTTTTGGT
>CAUYRH010014830.1:0-47089 GCA_963574655.1 Perodicticus potto
GCTGGTGGTTCGAATCCAGCCTGGGCCTGCCAAACAACGACGGCTGCAACCAAAAAATGGCCGGGCGTTGTGGTGGGTGCCTGTAGTCCCAGCTACTTGGGAGGCAGAGGCAGGAGACTTGCTTGAGCCCAGGAATTGGAGGTTGCTGTGAGCTGTGATGTCACCGCACTCTACCCAGGGTGACAGCTGGAGGCTCTGTCTCAAAAAAAAAAAAAGAAAGAAAGAAAAGAAAAAGGTAACATGTTCAAGTCTTAATGCCCCTTTATGTTTTGAGCACGTCCTATAATCCAGACGTGTTCCTAAGCACATGTAATGCTCATCACTCTTGTGATGTAGTAATTGTCCTCTCCACTCACAGCTGAGAAAACTGAAGTTGGGAGGGGTTAAGCCACTTGCTCACAGTCACACATTTGGACTCAAGCCTGGTTGTGTGGTTCTGTCTGACAGTGAGTTCTCCTATCCTGCAGGTGAGGTCAGATGCAGGTGTCAGAGTAGGGGCCTTCACCACATGGAGGCAACAGAGGCAAGGGAAAAAACACCACGGACTGAGACTTCACAGGCAAACTGGCCTCCTCCCGACTTTCCCTGGGGCTGACCCTGAACCTCAACAATGCCACAGCACAGAAGCCCCAGCTTCATGATCGTTACTGCTCTCCAGCTAACGTTTCAACCACCTTTGCATCCATTCTTTCCCTGTGTTCATCAAAATTTGTTGACGCACAAAACAGTAATTTGTATTCAAAATCATTCATTATGGGAGGGAAGAGGAGGGAGAGGATGGGGAGAGAGAGGATAAAGGGTGAGATCACACTTGTGGTGCATATTTGAAGGGTCAGGAGAAAACTTCTAAATACGGATCAAAAATGTTTTCACATAGTAAATGAGAAAATATCATGAATGTTACATCAATCAGGTTGATGAAGATATCTCCGATTGTATGTGAAGCCCGCACACTGTACCCCATGACTGAATTATTGTACACAGCTATGACTCAATAAAAAAAAAATCATTCATTATGACAGAACAGCAAGTACTTCATGACCTCATTCATTCAGGTTTGTAAAATCAAAGAAAAGTCTAGAAAGGTACACGGTCCATTATTAATAGTAGACCCCTCTGAGGAGGGGACAGAGGGGTAACACAGGAGTACTGAGATTGGGATGACTTTCACTTTGGTTTTTATGCTCTTTTGTCTTGTTTTTGTTTTGTTTTGCTTTGTTTTATAACGGGAGCTTTTTAAAGAGAAAAAGACTATTCATTGCTTCTCGCCCTTCTGCATTTGAGCAAAGATGGAATGCGACCCTTTGTATATGCACTTCTTTCTGGTAAACGCTCCCACCTGAGTCCCTCACACCTGGGCTTCACTGACACTCACTCAACTTGTGAAATGCATATGTAAGTTGGGGAAACTGTGCTGTTACTGATTCGTGATGGAGTGACAAGCTGGCATTAAGTTATCCCCAATTTACTAGAAATACAACTAGGAAGAGGAAACTCTAATGAAACTACCCACATAGCAGAAAACAAAAGCATGTTCTTTCAGTCATGGACTCCACCCAGTTCCTGAAAAACAAGCCGATGAAATGCACTTCTGCAAAGCAAAAGACGCTCGGAGGTGGCCTGGCTTGCAGGAAAACTCAGGTGGCTGATCTGCCTCCTGACCCAGGCAGGACCGCTGAGGGCCACAGACAGGAAGGAAAACACAAAGGACGCCAAGGACAAAGGTCTGTGGAACACAGCCTGCGAGGTCCTGCATGTAAAGCTGCACACCTGTAAAGGCATCGAAGATACACTCAGGGAAAAATAACACATTTCATATTGCTGATTTTTGTTTTAAGAATGCTCGTGTTTGTGTGTGTAAAACATTCAAAAGGATGGAATCCAAATTGTTCATCACAGTTTCCTCACTAAAATGGGATTTTACTTTTTCCTTGATGCTCTTCTGCACTCTTTGAATTATTTTATTTTTTGGCAAATTTTTTTTTTAAACCATTATGTTTGACTTGATCATTTTTATAAGTGTCCAGGTCTAAATCAAAGGCCTCGGGGAAGGGCACAGTCCCAGGACTGCTCAGGAGCAGGGCGGAGGCTGGGCCACTCCTGGAGGAGAGGACTCCTGAAGCAGCCTGGGGAGCTGCTGAGCCACGACACCGTCACAGTGACAGAGAAGGAAAAGGGATTTGTGTAGCAATTTTATAGTATATTATTTTCTTTAATCTTCACAATAACCCTTCTGTGTAAACATATTAGCTCTGTCAAGTGAGAGCCTGAATGTGCTTTCCAAATGTCTTTCCAAATAGAAGCCCTGCAATACTTCCAGAACAGCTGTCAGGAGCGGACCTGGACTTACATCTCCATGGCATCTCAGAGTCTCAGAGGGTGGGGAAGCTGAGGCTGGCCCTCAAGTCCTGGGCCATTTGGAAGAGGCAGGCCCAGAATGGGAGACTTTTCTCGACTTCCCCACACCAACCCTTCCCCTAGTCCTGCCTCTTCACCTCCCTTCTGTTCTTTTAGGGGCCAACCTGAGAGGCCTCTCCCTCCAGAACACCTTCCTTGACCCTCCAGCCCGGGCATGTGCCCTTAGTCTACTCTCACCTTTAACCTCAACACCCAGCCCAGCACTAGTGTCCTTACATAGGTAAGGCCTGCTTCCCTATCCACTGTGAGTTCCAGCAGGTCTGAGGCCCTTCTTTCTCTTCTTTTCCACTGTCATGACCACCATCTAACAGCGACTAACACACAAGTTTTTCAACAAATATTTGCTGAATGAACAGGGAGTTTTAAAAGTTGAAAGAGGTTCTAGGGAATTCCACAGACTCCATAAATATGGTCCAGCTGAAGGGAGCACCCTGGGTTCCTCTCAGATGGTAGAACAGAGATGTTCACCCCAATCACAACAGGGATGCCCAGAAAAACGACTAAGGAACAGAGACCACTATTGGTTTTACAAAATGTTGGTATGCTTTTGGTGACGACTGGAAAACACAGGAAAAAAAAGAAAGAAAAGAGCCGATATGTTGGGCAAGGTGTTTGTATCTAAATTTTTCTCTTCTCATATCCCTTACAATATCTTTCTACAAGATAAATTTTAATTATTTTAGGCACGATAATAGCATGGTGATACTTTTGAGAAACAGTCTTTATCTGCTAGAGAAACACGCTGAAGTATTTATGACATCTATTTATTTCTTTGTACAGGGTGGAGGAAGTGGACGGGCGTGTAGACCAGGCAGGACTGGCCGTGGGCTGAGGGCTGTTGGAGCTGGAGGGAAGAGTCAGTGGCTCATTGCACTATTCTGTCTCCTTTTGTATATGCTCAAAACCAACCAAAATGAAGATTTGTTTAACTTCTAATGTTGGTTGGTATTAAAATATAAAATTTTTTTAAATATAGAGCAAACCTATTGAAAGCCTCCTGGGCATGAAGCAATATTAGGCAAAATCACCTTGAAAACAAAAGCCCTAATAAATGCGCAGAATTAAAAAATATATATTACCAAAGAAGGAAAAAGGAAACAGCCAACTAAAAGGGCCTTCCATAGTCCCTAAGTGGAATGAGCAACCATTAACAACAGGTGTAACCAGTAACACAGACTCTCCAAATTGAGCTCTTCCCTGGGTGTATTCATCGCTTAAAATTTACCTACAGGGTCATACTATGGCTGTTTTCTGTAAAGATGCATTTAGCAGCAAGTGCTATAGAAAGAAAGAAACAAAAGTAACTTGGCCTAAATTCCTACTCTAAGGGATGTACTGCCCACTGGAGAGTTTGGGTGCTCAAGGCCAGTGACAATATTCAAATCCTACATCAGAATGTATGATCCTACAATGCAGCCAGGAACTGCATCTCCCACACTCACGACCACATCCTGGTATCCAGCATAAATAGATGTTCCATACCTACATTTCGAAGGAAAAAAGAAAGACAGAATATTCGGAGTATGTGGCCGTCGTAGACACCAAGGATCAATCTGTGCAATGGAAGAAAATCCTCTGGTCAACAGGTCTCTCGGGGGATTGATAACAGCAGAAACACAGCTCGACATAAATCAGAACAGACAGTGGCAGGCTGCCACGGCCAACTCCGGCACAGATGCTAGGACAGGAGGCTGATCACAGGTCCGACTGCCAACACGACTTAGAAGGACCCTAATGTGACTCAGATGACTTGCAAAATAGAAGCCGAGTTACTTCCGAAACTTCTTGCTTTGGACCTCTTCTCTCCAGCCCGAGGGCAGCAGCCAGCCAGGGACTGCTGAGCACAGAGGCTTTGGGCCCCCTGTCCGTCCTGCAGCCAGATGCCAGAACTGTCAGGAATGTGCTCTGGCCTGTCTGACCTGCACGTTCATCTTAGCAAATTACTTGTCCCAGGTCATTATTCAGACTTGACATTGTTTTGCCTTCTTGTGACAAAAAACCAAACATTACAGCTGAGCTCTTGGGGCCTTGCCGCAGCCTGGGAAAGAAATAGACGCCTGTCGGAGGTGGGCAGCCTTGTATTATCAGAGAAATCAAAACCTTTGGCTTATTAAAAATATTTAGCCACGCACAGTGGCCCGAGCCTGTCATTCCAGCTACTCTGGAAGCCAAGGCAGGAGGATCGCTGCAGCCCAGGAGCTCAAGGCTGCTGTTGAGCTATGACCGAGTCTGCGAATAGACACTTCTCTCCAGTCAGGGTGACACAGCAAGACCAGGCCTCTTAAAAAAAAATTAATTTGCTACTTCCAATTATCTGACAGACTAAATAGTATCTACTTCCTAAATAACTCATGCTCAGAAGAAAGATCACTTAAAATGCTTAGGTTGAAGCCAAATACTGTGATTCACACCTGTAATGCCAGCACTCTGGGAGGCCAAGGTGGGAGGATTGCTTGAGCTTAGGAGTTCGAGACCAGCCTGAGCAAGCTCGAGACCTCATCTTTACTAAAAATAGAAAAACTAGCTGGGTGTGTGGTGGGCACCTGTAGTCCCAGCTACTTCGGAGGCTGACGCAAGAGGATCACTCGCTTCAACGGAGGAGTTTGAGGTTGCCGTGAGCTATGACATCGTGTCACTCTACCCAGGGCAGGGCATGAGTGAGACTGTCTCAAATGAAAAAAAAAAGAATGCTTAAGATGAGAAGGAGATGAAAGGACTTCCGCCAAGCAGAAGTTCCCAAAAGAGCGGCAGCTGTAATGACAGCATCCTGACAGGAGATGACTTCTTCAAGATAGTACTTCACAGCTTCTATGCAGACAATAGCTGTGTAAGCCCCACAAGGCCAGGGAAAAGGGGGAGAATACGTGGGAGGGAAAAAATCAGGACCAGCTTTCCAAGAACCCAGGGTTATCACACACACTTTAGGTAATCTTGACTGATAAAATGTAAATCTCCTAAACAGACTTTCTCTGGTAGGAGAAAGCCCGCGAGTTGCTGTTCCCATGGCAACCTGGGCAGACCACCCTGAGTCGGAATTGCCATCCACCATCTACTACAGCGGTTCTCAAACTGTGGGTCGCAACCCTTTTGTAACAGTGAAAATACATCACGGCATTAGGAAGGTTGAGAACCATGGAGCTACCAGCTGTGTGCAAAGTTATTTTCTGTACTTCACTGAGCTTCGGGGTCCCAAACAGCAAAATGGGGATTCTATCACCAAATTCAGGATACAGTTTAAGGAATACATGGAATAATATGCATAAAATGCTTAGTGTGCTGATTGCAAACTAGTAGATACATGGTTTCTGGTATCAGTGTTGCGGTATCTTTATACTTCTGAGTATCTGGGTTCCAACTAAACGTTACATGTCCATCTGGATGAGTCTTTGTGTCTGTCCATCCCTCTTTTCTTATGACCTTTTGCTGTTCTCATTACAGTCACCAAATTCGCTTTGACAGTGAAATGTTCCCCTCGCAACTGGCCATGGTTTCTGTCCTTGGGGACAGAAGCAGACAGTCTCAGAGGGCACAGCCAGTGGCTTTATATACAATAGCCCCCGCCAGCTGATAAGGCTGTAGGGTAGAAGGGTGAGGGTGGCTGGGGACAGCCAACAGAGCCCCAGCCTTAACTTTAAACCAAAGCCACTGCTCCTGTGTCCCAATAGAACTTCTACACATAGCAGTTTGACCTGAGTTCCACAGCTAAAGACAAGTTGGGAAAAACTGGCTCAAGGCTAACATTTCCATTTGCTCCAAGAGGAAACTGAGGCTCCTTGAGATGACCTCCCTGCCCTTGACTACTGCAGGAGTTGATGAGGGAGCTGGGACTAGCTGCCCAGGCCTCTCCTGGGCCTCCCAGGGCTGTTATCTGTGACAGGCACGCAGAGTCCCTGTGCACTGTCACAAAGGGCAGTCGGGCTCCTGGCTGAAGCTCTGAATCATGGCAGCCTACTCCCCCACCTGGCAACAGCCCTCGATGTTGTATAAACAGCCGCACCAGGGACTTGGACCTGGCAGGCTTACTCATCCAGGGCTTTTAAAGGAAAGGGGACTTTAAAACCTACTGGCAAGGGTTTCCTCCTTTTCAACATTTTATTGGGCTATGAAAGTCCCTGCCTTCACATCCACACACACATATCTGCTCTCTCTCAGTTGGGGTTCCCAAAGGTCTAGAGGGTTCCCAAAGGTCTGGAGAGCTCCCAAAGGTCTAAAGGGTTCCCAAAGGTCTAGAGGGTTCCCAAAGGTCTGGAGTTTTTTATTTGTTTTTTTTTTTTAAACTGGTCACTAAATCACTCTTCAAAGCTGGAATGCTAATTGCTATGTAAAATATTATCTGCTTCAAGCTATTTTTTGATTTGCAAAGGACTTTACCAACACTAAGACTCAGAACCAGCTCCCTAACATTCAGCATGATAAATACATGTGAGACCCTACTTCAACATGATAAATCTGTAATAACTGGTGCAGGCTCTCGTGTTTCTGTGTGTGTGTGTGTGTGCGCGCGCGCGCACCTGCATATGCACATAAGAATTCATTGCATATGGATTTGGACAGTACTAAGGATACACGCATTCAGAGTTCTTTGAAAACAATAGTTAGAGGCTTGGCGTCTATAGCTCAGTGAGTATGGCACCAGCCACATACACTGAGGCTGGCAGGCTGGAGCCCTGCCTGGGCCTACTAAAACAACAATGACAACTGCAACCAAAAAAACAGTCACACATTATGGCAGGCACCTGTAGTCTCAGCTACTTGGGAGGCTGAGGCAAGAGAATCACTTAAGTCCACGAGTTGGAGGTTGCTGTGAGCTGTGATGCCACAGCACTCTACTGTGGGTGACATAGTGAGACTCTGTCTCAAAAAAAAAAAGAAAGAAAGAAAGAAAAGGAAAACAATAGTTATTTAATTTCAAAATTATGTACTACTAATTTTAATTCTAATATGCAACAATTTTATAAACATTATATTCCACTTATCCACTTCTCAACATGTAGTTTGTGCCTGAAAACAAATTAGCATTCCCTTTCTCATATTATTACTGATTTTTAATATACAAATAAAAAACTACAGCTAATTCATCTGAGTTGTTAATACAATTTGAGGTGACTATATCCCCCAAAGAAATTTGTTATGGGTTGGATTATGTCCCCCATAAAGATATGCTGGAGTTCTAACCCCCAACACCCCAGAATTTAACCTTACTCAGAGATAAGGTCAAGGTAAAATGAGACCGTTACAGTTAGGGTCAAGTTAAATACACCCTAATTTAATCTTCCTAGTGTCCTTATAAAAGAGGAAATTTGGACACGGAGACAGATAGGCGCAGGGGAATGTCAGACCTAGGAAACTGACATAAAACTGATCAACAATCATTCCTTAAGCACCTACAATGGGCAAGGCAGGGAGCTAGGCCCTGAGAAGACAGTAAACAGACAGCTTCAGTCTGGACGTCCTGTAGCTGAGGCCCTGGCCCATGCTTAGAGTCCTTCCCTATTGTCTCTCAGTTTATCCAAGTCTACTCTGTCCTTTGAGGCTCAGCTACAGGCCCATCATCCTTCTGACAGTTTCCCTGACTGCCCCAGGAGGCCGTGACTACCCCTCCCTTGAGCTACAGGACATCCAGACTGCCGCCGACCCTTGGCACCTAGCCATCCCCTGCTGAGCACTCCATGTATGTATAGATATGTATTTCTGTGAAATCTGAATATAACAGGTACATAGGCATTTATATACACACAGAGAAGTGAAGCTGAGTCATTTATATGAACAGATACCGAAAAGTTCCCGGCTGCGTTAAAATTCCGAATGGAACATAGGCACTCTCATTCAGAAATGTTCTATTTCCCTCTTCTGTTTTTTTTGTTTGTTTGTTTGGCTGGGTTTAGTTTTATTTTGTTCTGTTTTGAGACTGGGCCTCTCTCTCTCTGTCACCCAGGCTAGAGTGCAGTGACATTATCATCCCAGCTCACAGCAACCTCAAATTCCTGGGCTCAAGCGATCCTCCCGCCTCAGCTTCCAGAGTACCTGGGACTACAGGTATGAGCCACGATGCCCAGCTATATTTTGTATTTTTTATAGAAAGAGGGTCTCACTATTGTTCAGCCTGGTCTGGAACTCCTGAGCTCAAATAATGCTCCCACATCATCCTCCCAAAGTGCTAGGGTTAATAGGCGTGAGCCGTGGCCCAGCCTCTATCCCTCTTCTGGTGAGGAACCTCCTCAAGTGTCTTATATTCCCTTTCTGGACCACTAGCGAGAACAAGTGTCTTGTCTTAGGTTTGTCATCTGCATTTCTCTCAGAGCCAATCTGGGTCCCATCCACTTCCAGGGAACCTGCTGGAGACATTGTGGGGGGCAGGGATCTGGGGAGGAGGGAACAGGGGAGGCTGGTGCCAGCACCCAGTTCCCCCAACTCTTCCCTGGGAGTCTAACCGCCCCCTTCCCCTGCCTCTTTCCCTTTGTTTCCTCCAGAGCTGAATCCCTTATCTCTTATAGCCTGATTCCCTCCTTCTCTAAGAGAATTTCTTTTCACCAGAACCTCAAACAACCCACCTGAGATACAGTCCTGGGCCTTGACCCTCTTTGAGATGAAATGGCAAATGAAGACAAAGGGTAAAGGAAGATGATGATATCTCTTCTTCTAAGTAAAATAACTGTGTTTTGTTATAACAAAATAAATATCAAACTATTGGTATTCTGGTATATAAAAATAGCACCACGTTCAATAGAACCCTGAAAACCAGCATGGCCACCAACAGGACAGGGCTCGGGAGAGCAGAGCTGACATGTGGGGCCAGCTCCAAGCTGCAAAGATGAGGTCTCTGAGGTCAGGTTTGTGTAGACAGGAGGCAAGGGTTGGCTATATGGGTGGAACAGAAGAACGGAATGACATCAGAAAGGACACAGGAGGCACAGCCTAAGAAGAAGGAAAGGCAGGATGGGCAGCTTTAGGAAGGGGAACGACTCCCAGAGAAGTAAAGGAAGAAAAGCAAAGACCGAGGGCCACTGGGTTTGCCATTCAAAGGACAAAGATTGGCATTCAGTCATTACTTCTCTAGTCCATCTTTTAAGCCAGATACTGACTTTGCATCTATTAGCTCACTTACTCTTTGCAACCAGGCATTATTATTCCTACTCTGAAGAGGAAGCTGAGTGTCTGGAGCTCATCTATGGCCTGTGGGAAGCACTCTCAGGGCAGCTGATGTCTCCTGAAGAGAATGACTAGAAGGAACAGGCAGATCAGACACCTGCCATGGGGGGAGGAAGCCTCCCAAGTATCTACATGAAGAATCTACTCCCCCATAAAAAGATGCCAAATCTGTTGCAATTGCTTCCAGGAGTGTCCAAACATCTCTTTGTGGAGCTGGGCAAAATGTGCCATCTGCCACACAGCTCCACTGTGAGTTACCTCTGTCTCCAGTGATTTGAGGACAACGGACAGAAGGATGGCCCAAGTGGAAGAAGCTTGGCAGGCTGCACCATGGCATCCCCATATTTCAAAATACACTAAGCATCTTTGTCAAAGAATGAAGCCCAGCCTGCCCTCTGGCAGCTGTGGCTCCAACAGGGCCCTGGAAATCCTCCAAGATGTCCCCCTTCATCAGAAGTCATTCAGACCATTTACACTGTCCAACTCCTCCATCTGAGCCAGCTCCAAGCCCTGGGCCTTTGTACACCACAGACACCCCCCACCCCTAAAGAAACCAGGAAAGGTAATCAGAGCTTTTGGCACCTTGAAATTCTGCAGACCCCAGGGAGGGGCGGCCCCATAGAAACCACATCAGGGGAAGCAGCACCCCCAGAGTGTCCTTGCTTGTGCGCGGCATATGGCTCCCAGTGACTCACGCCAGGAACCCGGACAAGACATGGTGACAAAAATCACCCCGTTGCCATCAAGGCCTTCAGGGCTGCCACCACCCAAGGACTTCGTTCCCAGGGAACCACCTGCCCCACCCTCCTACTCTCTACCCCAGTTCCTCGGCAGTGAGTCACCAATGTGTCGCAGACAGGCACTGGGACGGCACCTGGTCCACCCAGCAGAAGCAGCATCCTGGTGCATGCGCTGCCCAGATGCTCTTCAGAGCCTTGGAGTTCTCAGGCACCCACAGGAGGGTGCCTGGGGGTCGAGGGATAAAGGAAGGCTGGGAGGACCTGGGCCCCCACCAGTGCCGCTTTTGCCTGGTTTACGTGCGAGGGTTCAGTATAACATTTTGATCCCCCCAAAAAGAGAATTCCTTTTGCTTTAACAAGTTCTAAACGCACTGCTCAAGACAAAGAGGCAAATCGGCACACAACTGGGTTAGCAACTCCACTTGACACAGCTAAACGCATGAGCCTCCTTCCTTGGGAATACTTGATTCTTCTTCAGCAGCAACAGGTCCTCCAGGGCACTCAAAACCCTTCCCAAACATTTTCCCAGGCACACAGTTAGGGTCTGACCCCAACAGACCGAGTTCCGCAACTCCCCTACCATGTGTCTGGAAAGACACAGCCAGCACCGACGTCCTGCCCCTCACTCCAGCTTGGGCCCTTCTTCTGAAAGTATTCTAAGCAGGTGCGTTGCCATGGACACAGCCCAGGGTGGGCTTCACTGACCATCAGTCAGCTTTAAAAGGGGAAGGAGAAGGGAGCAGTGAGGGTAGGAGAAATCCCCACAGCAACAGAGGTGCCCTCAGTCCTGTTCCTCAACAAGGGCCCAGTGGCTGAAGCCAGAGCACTGCCTTCTCTGCTTGGCTATGAGCTTCACCCCCAGCCTTTTTCTTTGGAGAATGTTCAAAGCTACAGAGAATCTGAAAGAACAGTTCAAGTACATACCACAGTACCATTACCACAAGAAAATTAATATTTAATATATGGTTCATATTCAAAAGTATATAATTATCCCAATATGTCTTTCAAAGATTGGGGGGACTAATATTTAATCAAGGTTCACTCATTACATTTAATGTTAAGTCTCTTTAGTCTCTCTAACCTGTATCAGATTCTCATCTTTTTTTTTTTTTTTAATAACATTGACTTCATTAAGGAGTTATTCCACAGACTGTCCTGCATTTGAGCTTTTTCTGTTTCCTTATTATTAGATTCAGTTAAACAAGTATGGCATGACTATAATGTAGGTAACACTGTGTACTTCTTAATCACATCACCTCAGGTCCCGTAACATCAGCTACCCCACTACCGGTTACACAAGGTTGGATCACATGGTTGAAATGTTGACCACCAGCCTACCCCACTGGAAGGTATATGCCCTTCAAAATCAGTAAGTAATCTGTTGAGTTAATACCCTGAGATCCCATGAATCTCCCATTCCATAATATCCTTTCACCAACAAGTTTTTCCATCTATTCTGCAATAATCTTTCACCTATTAGTTTTTCTATCTATTGACAAATCTACTAGGGGGTTGCAAAAATAGAGATGTTCTAAATTTATTGGCTCATATTCTATGAATATGAACCTTCCCTTTTTTAACCCCTCCCCTTTCCAATTATTACTATATGGATTTTGTAAAAATTAATCTGTGTGTCATAACCCACTACTGTCATTATTGTTTTCCATGCTCAAGTTGCTCTAATGTTGGCCAGCGAGAGCCCTTTCGAACTGACTGCCCGGTCCCTTTGCTATGACCCCATGCATCCAGCACCAGGGGTCCCAGGCCCACCTCATCCTGTCCACGCTCAACCAGAAGCAGCTGCTTCTCTGGACCCTTTTAGTGGGACTCATTCTCCCTTTTCAGGTAAATCAGCAACTTTACATTCTCTCACCTTTCTCTCATAATATTGCTTTCCTTCCTCCCTCCTGCAGGCGACTCTCCGTCCTTGGTAGGAGGAGAGGAGAGGAAGGCTGGAGGCGAAGGGGAGGGGACACAGAGACGCACTGGAAACTCAGAGACACTATTAAACTCTTAGTAGCAGTCAATGAAAAGCGTCCTTTTTGTATAACTGACCACATTATTAACTCTAAAGCAAGGCTTACATTTCGAGAAGCTACTACCTCATGATTTTATTTATGAAATTTATACTATATCATATTCTTTTATTTTATTTTATATCCCTGTAAAATATAAGCATAAGAAAAAATACACTGACTCCCTGGCACTCCTATGCTTTTCTCTGAATTTATTTGTCCCATCAGCACTTACTACCACCTAACCCCTATAAAATGTACTTATTTGGCTGATTTTTTCACTCTTGTCCCACTAGAATATAAGTTGCATGCATGACAGATTTCTTTTATTTTTTTTTTGTTTGTTGCTTCGTTTACTATTGTACTCCTTTTGCCTAGAACAGTGCCTGGAATACAGTAGGTGCCCAACAATTGCTTGTGACGGAGTAAAATGGCTTGGCCAGGACCTGAGGCCTAAAGGTAACGGGGACTTCCTCTTTACTCTTGAACCCTCCACTCCAAAGTGAACTCCCAAGAAGTTATTTCCTTCTCTGCGTCCCCAGAGCCCTTCTTACATCACTGGACCCTAACACTTGAAATATCGCATTATCACTGTTCATTTATGCCATGAATGAATAGGTAAACCTGTTTTGCCTGGAAAACTATGCCGTCCTTCAAGGCAAGGACATACTTATCTTCATGGCCCCAGCACGAGCACAAAAAATATTTGCAGAACACCTCCTCCCCCAGCCAAGAAAGTGCCCTTTCCCCCAGGCCACAGTTGTCTGCTGGCCCGTGTGAGCTGGGCCCCGGCTGCTGCTCTAAGCTGCTGAGAAAGACGCTGGCCCCACCAGCAGCTCACAATGGGCCCTTTGACTCAACTGGACTGGGCCGTTTCAGGAAAACCCACGTTCCCCGCCACAGCACCTGTCACTAAGGCCAGCGTCCCCACAGCTTTGAAGCAACACAGAGCCACAGTGTTCACCAAGAAACAAGAGCAGGGCACGACGCGGGCAGAGCCGGCTGGGAGAGCGGGCTGTCTGCTGGGAAGATGGGAGACCAGGCCGCAAAGTGAAGGGGGCCTTCTCATCAAAGCTGCTGATGGGAGCCTGCGTGAACAGCCGGGTTAGGGGACAGGAGGTGGAGCCGGTTAAGAGTGCAAAGACTGGGGCCTCCCTGAGCCTTGCCCAAGATGCTTCACCTGCTCTTTTCTCTCAATCTTCTTTTCACTTTGCTCAGGAACTGGGCTCTCTGGAGATACGGTCAGCCGCAGTCTGCAGACATTTGCCTGGAAGAGACGGAGAGGAGAGGCCAGTCAGAAGCCAGTGTTGGGGCAGGAAGAGCCAGGTGACCTCGGGCTTTTCAGTGACTGCTTCGCCCACTTCCAAGGGGGTCACAGAACCCATCACACAGGAGACTGTGTGGACATGGCCAGCCTTTGCCTGACCCAGGACAAACACTTACCACCCGCCCTGCTGCCTCAAAACAGGGAACTACCAAATAACTTCAGAGATTTCAAACTTTTTATCAATAGCTCGGGTTCCATAATGATATGTATAAAATAATCTTATTTGACAAGTATAGTCCAAAATACAGTTACATGGAAAAGAGGCCTAAATACACACAGTGGTTCTCTCCGAAGTGGAAAGGTTTCAGGTGATTGGGGTGGGAGAGTTCTCTTTCCTTGACTATATTTAATTTTACTACAATAGACGTGTATGTGTTTAACATAGGTTTTCTTTCTAAAAGAACACCCAAGTTCATAGGAACATTACTCACGATAGCTAAAAGGTGAAAGCAACCCAAAGTCCATCAACAGATGAATGAACAAAATGTGACTTATACAGTCCATGGAATACGATTCAGCCTTAAAAAGGAAGGAAATTGTAACCCATGGATGAACCTTCAGGAATTACGCTAAGTGAAATCAGCCAGTCATAAGAAGACAAATACTGTACAATTCCACTTAGACGAGGTACCTGGAGTAAACTAAGTCATAGAGACAGAAAGTAGAATGGTGGTTGTCAGGGGTGAAGAGACAGGGATGGGAAGTTAGTGTTTTCTGGACACAGAATTTCAGTTTCAGAAGAGGGAGAAAGTTCTAGAGATAGATGTTAGAGCTGATTGTACAACAATGTGAATGCCCTTAATGCCACTGACCTATATATTTAAAAATGGTTAGGATGGTAAATTTTAAGTTATTAGTGTTTTACAATGATTTAAAAACAAAATCAAAGTTGCCTGCGTTTTGCTAAATGGAGACTCAGGTAAGGTAAGACAGCTGAAAAAAGCATAGGAGACTAAGAATACAATGCTTATGAGTTAATCAAATATCTCACTCCTTAATCAGCTATGCCACCATGAATATTTGCCACTAATCTCTGAGATTCTCACATCAGTTTATTAAAGGCTGCCAACAGAGCTCCCAGAAATATTGGAAAAAGATTCCTAAATGATTTTTAAAAATCATTACAGTGGGGTGGCGCCCATGGCTCAAAGGAGTAGGGTGCTGGCCCCCATGTGCCGGAGGTGGTGGGTTCAAAACCAGCCCCAGCCAAAAACTGCAACAAAAAAAAAAAAATCATTACAGTGACTCATACCTGTAATCCTAGCACTCTGGGAGGTTGAGGCTGATGGATTACTCGAACTCATGTGTTCAAGACTAGCCTCAGCAAGAGCAAGACCCCCATCTCTATTAAAAATAGAAAAACTAGCCAGCCATGGTGGCGGGCGCCTATAGTCCCAGCTACTCAAGAGGCTGAGGCAAGAGGATCACCTGAGCCTGAGAGTTTTTTCATTTTCTTTCTTTTTGAGACAGAGTCTCACTTTGTCACACTGGGTAGAGCGCCATGGCGTCATAGCTCACAGCAACCTCAAACTCCTGGGCTCAAGCAATCCTCTTGCCTCAGCCTCCCAAGTAGCTGGGACTACAGGTGTACAATGACTGGCTATTTTTTAGAGACGGGGTCTCACTCTTGCTCAGGCTGGTCTTGAACTCCTGAACTCTGGCAATCCACCCACCTCGGCCTCCCAGAGTACTAAGATTACAGGCGTGAGCCACTGTGCCTGGCCTTTGAGCCCCCAAGAGTTTGAGGTTGCTGTGAGTTCTGATATCACAGCACTCTATCCAGGGCAACAGAGTGAGACTCTGTCAAAAAAAAAAAAAAAAAAGTCTAGAATTGTACTGTTTCTCTTTAAAAAAATTATACCATTCAGTGAGAAAAGCTACAACTTCATGATTTATGAATATCATAGTGAGACAATGCATTGTTAAAGCCACTGGCTTTGTGGTCCTTTTTATGGCAACCCTGGCAAACTAATCCTCCCCAGCCCTGCTCCAGCCTGGTTTACAAGGTCACAGATCTGTGCTGGTCTACAAGGTGGCCTCCAAGCAAAACTACCCTGCCACCCAGGGCTGGACAGGATTATAAAAGAGCTTTCAAGTCCACCCTGCCCATCTGTGAAGGAACCCCACACCTAACAATGCAATTGGGAACCAGTTTGGAATGCACCTATTAATTTTCTTTTCTTTTTTTTTTTTTTTTTTTGGTTGCAGTTTGGCCGTGGCCAGGTTTGAACCCGCCACCCTAGGTATATGGGGCCAGCACCCAACTCACTGAGCCACAGGCACCGCCCATGCACCTATTAATTTTCAAAGAACAGGTTAGAGATGCCAAGCTTGAGACCCATGTTAGCACTTCCATATACATCATCGCCTCCCTCCAAGGCACCCCATCTGGCTACTGGACACCTCTACCTTCCTGAAACCGAGCTTATGTGTTCTACAGAATTTCTACTTAACAGACCCACAGTTGTCCTCGGACTGCAGCAGAATTCCTTTCTCTAGGCAGTCCTCCTGTCCCTTGAACCTCTTTTATTCTGGACAAAACATGTTCTTTAAGTCACCTGACTTGGTTCTGAGACTCCTCTTCCACCCTCTTTCTCATCTGGGTAAACTTCATCCCACAGTAACCCCAGGGTCAGATGTAGCCTATCCCCGAAGGTTATCACTGCCTCTTCTGAGGCCAACTTTGCAACCAGCCTTTGAATCTCACCACCATCCATGTTGGCCAAAAAGAAATCAAGCCATAGCAGCAGGTAGCTCTTTCCAGACAGGCAATAACACTGAAGGGAATTCAAGGCCCTCTGTCTCCAGGCCCCTCAGCCTGGTTACAACCAGTCTGGTATTTGCTCAAACATCCATGTGTAACTCACACCAGGTAGGCAATCCAAATGTGTGATGCTCAACAGTCTTCTCTGTTACATTGGGTCTTATCTGTGGTATAATTCTACTGGGAAAAGGAAGTGCTTTCTTCCCTGAACCATATCCCATAAACACACCTGCATGTTCACACATTTGCACAGGCAGGCACACACACTGGCTCCAGAATTTACTAGTTGTGTGACTATGAGCAAGTTACTTAAGCTGTCTGAATCTCAGAGGTAAAACAGGATAAAAGAAGGGTATCTGGCACATAGTTAGCCTCTACGAATCAGATATTTTTATTATCATCTATATATTATCATCATCTTGTCATTCTATACGCTCAAAAATGAAACAGACCTACTTGAATTCACAGCCTTACTTCCATGAAAATGACAATTTGGTCAATGGATCTGAGACATTAGCATTGTAAGCGATGCCGATTGGTTGACTGATTGTTCTACAGGGATAAAGTTTTCAGAAAGGGGACCCGAGGGGTCCAGTCACCCAAAACAAGATGGCCCCTCTCCCTGCTTGAGCCCATTCTGCATCTGCCCACCCAGAACATCGATATTCCTCAACACACTAGCTACGGAGCTGAGCACACCTTATATTAATGCATCAAGCTCTCACACTAAACCATTTATACCATGGAGTATATAAAGCCACAGGGTAAACAGAATGCATAAAATAAAATGAACTTGTAAAATGAAATGTTTGAGTGCAAAGATATTTGCAGCAGGTGCTTGAGGCTACACCCAGGGCCCTGTCCTTCCCCCCCCCATCCCACCCCCCACAGGGCCCTGTTTTAACTTGACACTTGTCAATAAAGGTGCTCTGATGGAAACACTAAGGCGCACAGCTAGTTTTTCTTTAACAAATGCTGACCCACTGAGGAACTGGCTGGTCAGAAGTGATTTAAACCCAGCTTGGAACAGGATCACACATCTTCCTTACAAGAGGGCCAAGTGTACTTTCAAGGGCAAAAAGAAAGCAGCAGAAGAAAATGTTAAGAATAATCTCATTTTTATTTTTTAAATACACTTGTGTATTTTGGGGGTTTGGGGGAATAGTCTTGAGGAAACACAACCAACTGTTGATGGTGTTTATCTCTAGAAAATGGAATTTTTCTGTTGCTTGCACCTGTTTCAAGTATATGTAATTGTTTTAGTTAAAATAGTGACAGTAGTAATAGCAATAATAAAGATTGAAAGAGAATGTACCAGAAAGAAACAGTGAAAAAAAGAGATTAATTCTTCCCAAATCCACAGGACCACCCTAAAGGTCTAGAAGGTACTCTAATTCCTAACAGAAGCACCAAGGAAGGTAACCCCTAAAGCCACCTACTAGGCTGACCTGGTACAGTCTCATCCACTCACTTACCTTCAGCATTCACCCCGTGGGAAAGTCTACCTCTGAGTTCAGCCAAGGCAATGCTGTTTATCACTGAGCTTTCTATGATGCAGGTCTTCACAGTTTCCTGAAACTCAGATACTCAATGCTGAGATCTGTCCTAGGCTGGGAAGTACCTGACAGGCAGATCGGGCACTTTATTCCTAGGGGTTTCCACAGCATCTGGCTCAGGTCTTGAGTTGTGAACAACTGGAAGGAAGAAATGCACCTTACCCTGCACCACTGCGAATGGACCACCATCCCTGGAAACGAGCGCCCCTTCCAGCAGCGCACCCAGTGTATTTCATTACTCAGTTACTAAGTACCCTCTACTTGCGACATACTTCTTAAGGGCTATGAGAGTACCATGATGACAAAGAAACAGCTGTGTCCCCCAGGAGCTCATAATCTAGAAATACGCCCAAACAAGACAATCAAGAACACTTGGTATAACCAATACAAGGTACTGAGAGTCCGGGCAGGTTGGTGGTTAAAGCACAGTGGAGCTGCACTTCCTAGGTTCCGATATTGGTTCTGACACCTGCTAGCTATAAAATCTTCAGACATCTACTTGATCTTCAGTGCTTTAGTTATCTTAGTTGTGAAATAGAGCTAACAATGCTGTTCCCTCTTAAGAGTGTCACCCAAAACAAAATGGTCCCTCCATATTTATTATTATCTATATATTAAAATAACTAATATATGTAAAGGGCTTACAACAGTTTCTGGCACATATTAAGCACTTTGTAAGTGTTCTTTATTATGGGTATATAGACAGGGACATAAAGGGTATATAGACGGGGACACAAAGTTCATGTGCAATTTAAAATAGTTTAACATAGTAAATTACATACGAACTTTATACCCTGTGGATATATAGGAAGGAGAACACTAATCTTAATTGGAAGTGGGACTCAGTAGGATGACTCCTAGAGATGATATTTGAGCTGGGTATAGGACAGGAAGGATTTCTTAGGTCAGTGAGGTTTGGAGAATCCATCACCATAACAACAGACAGCTATCAGGCAAGGCATTGCAGGCTGGTCAGATACTGGCATGTTCAGAGAATAAGTGGTCATAAGAATAAGCAACCAAAACAAGTGACTAAAGCAAGGATCTCAATCACTTGAGGTTTATTAAGCCACCTTTAGGACACATCCAGGGAAAACACAAGTCATAGTTGAGACTGCGGCAGTTTTCCCAAAGAGGTTTTCAGGAGGTATAGTATTTATATATTTCCTTAAAGGAGGGAAAGACGCATAGGGAGGAGGGGCAGGTAGATGGTAAGGTGAAATGGTTACATTCTTGTGAGACTTTAGTAAGCACTGGGAAATCTACATTTCACATAAGATGTGGTGAATGTTTGAAGAGAAAAGGGGAGTAGGGCGGCACCTGTGGCTCAAAAGAGTAGGGCATGGGCCACACATGTCGGAGGTGGCAGGTTCAAACCCAGCCCTGGCCAAAAACTGCAACCAAAAAAAAAAATAAATAAATACAGGAGTAAAGGAAGAATGAATTACACAGATGTACCTGAGTCCTGGAGGAACAACTGCTCTAGCCTTGTCCATGTTCTACATTGAGAAGATAAGCTTGTAATCAACTTGACCAGTGTGGACAGACTTTAGTTTTAGAAGGTAGACTTCACCTGCAGGCATGAAGTTACAATCCCCACACCCTTGTTTGGGGGAGGTCAGCAAAGAATTTCCTAGGAATGGTCAGAGGGGGTGGCCTTTTGTAGATTCCTGAGGCCTTTTACCTTTTCAGGGGTATCTCACTATTTTGGAAAAGGGTATTGTATCACTCAGCCTCCAGGCTTCACCTTCCCTTTTGTATAAGGAGTTTTGTGGTCATGAGATTGTTTTAAAGGTCTATGCCAGAGCAGAAGAAAAATGGACCAAACTCTAAGAATCTACAAATGCCTGATGGGGAAGCACAAAGTCCGGTCAGAAGACAAGAGGAGCCATTCAAACCTCTGGAGGAAGAGACTCACATTCAAATCTGAGTTCATTTCAATAATTCAGCTGATATCAGTTATTAAGCACTTTTATGTTACATGCACCACAGAATGGATGGAAGGGAAGACCCAGGGGAAGAACAAGCAAGCTTTGTACTGCAATGGCTTTTATGGCCCTTACGGAGCTTAGCATGGTATCAACACTTACTGGGCATTTGCTCAACAATATTCGAGTGGTTTTTTTAGGTTGAACTGGAATAAAATAAGGAAAATGTACCTGAAACTCCCTAGGGAGGCTTCTACTTTCTACAAACCATCCCCCCATGGCAAGGGGAGGCAGGAAGTATTCAGGCTTCCTCCACAAGAAAAGGCACAACCAAGCCCTTGTTTGCAACTCAGGGCACCTGGGGAGAAAAGCAGATCCTCTGGGGCCCTGTTTCTGACCCTTTCTGGAGGAAGCAGGCCTAGGTCTCTCACCTACCGGGTGCTCTGGGGATCCAGTACCGTCAGGCTCTCAGGTTCTGGCAAAGGGGCTTGCCCGGGGGGTAAATAACCATCTAAATACAAAGGGGAGTTGAAGACAGCTAATGGTTTGCTAATCATTTTGCTAATCAAATTTCCCTAAGGAAATTAGCCAACTGAATCTATATTTCTGGCTTGCTTTGTCCACTTTGTTGACGCCTGCCTGACGCCTCCTAAGCACAGAAAGTGTGGCCCCTGTGGGCATGGCAGAGGGAACAGACCCCACGCAGCTCAGCACAAGTACAGGATCTCCGGGATCTGTGGCACAGAGCATGCTCCATCTAGATTAGGCCTCTTCATTCTGCTTAGCCCTGCAATTGCAGCCCAATTATCTACATCAGGACAGGCCCAACTTTTTCTGTAAAGAGCCAGACAGTAAATATTTAGGTTTTGCAGGCAGCTGTAAAAACCATTCTTAGCTCAAAGACATACAAAACAGGCCAAGGGTAAGATCTGGCCCAGGGGCAGCAGCTGGCTGTCCCCATCGTCTTACTTGGACACTTTTTCCAGGTGGTGTAAAGGCCCTCTCTCCTGTCTCTAGACAAAATTCACAAATGAGAAGAAGACAACTTCTCTTTCCTGCTCTCTCTGGCTCATTTCTGTGCCAGGCACACAAAGTGACTGACATGCCAAGATCCAGAGAGAAAACACAGGTTGATGAAGGCACACAAAAATACTGGCGTGACCTGGAGGGTTAGGACTCCCCAGCCCTGCCCTCACCACCACCTTGCCCTCTATCCCGCAGGACCCAAGGGACCTTTCCAGACCCTGTTCCAGGAGTGTCTGCCTTTACAAGAAAGATATTAGGAGGGAGTGACGCTTAAAGAAGTATTCTTATCATTGTCTACTCATTAGAATCACCTGGGAAGCTTCGGAAAAAATATTCATGCTATTCTCTACTTTCAGAGGTTCTCCTTTCATTGGTCTGGGCTCAGGCCCGGGCACCCAAGGACTCTATGTGAACCCAGGGTTGACAACCACTGACTGAACCAAAGGAATGAGGCTCCAACTGTGTGGCAGGATGAGGCAACTGGAATATTTGGAGCACTTCCCAGAACTGTCAAACTCTTCACTTGGGCCAGGAGTCCCGTGCACTTGTCACCTGTTTCCTGCCCAGGTGGGTCAGAGGTGATGGGCTGGCTTCATCCCAAGGCTTCTCTTCCTGTTTTGCTATTTGCCATTTGGATGTTAACGTAGCTCCTTTAGGACCTTGATGACCTGCCTCTGCCTAAGCACCTATCCCCCCAGGCCTGGGGAGGGAGGGTCCCCAAGCAAGCTGTGTAGGGTGCCCTGGCCTCCAGAGGAACACAGGAAGGAGGGCTCAGGGCAGGCTTTCTGAAGGAGGCAACCCTCATCAGAGGACACACATGAAGAAAGGCAAAGAGGTGAGGAACAGCGCTGAAAGCTTGGAGGCTGGCAAGTAATTTGGAAAGTCTGGGAAAAGTAAATGTAGAGGGGGACTGGGCAGGTAAAGGGCAGATCAAGGGCCTGGGTGCAGCCTAAGGAATTTGTACTTTTTCCCATTGGTACTGCAGAGGTTCTTGAAGCAGAAGAGTCGGGAAACTAGAGGGTACATTTCAGAAAGAGCGTGCTGGCATTTAAGAATGAATAAAAGTGAGGAGTGTGATCAACATTTAGGAAACATCACTCATCTAAGAGTAACAGAGGTAAACACAGCCAGTACCTCTGTGTTGAAGCCAGTACCTCTTTAGTACTTTGCTGTGTTGAAGAATCACTGGACCATGACACACCACACTGCTGAAAATATCTGAGGGTGAAACCTTTCAACATGGTCTCTAGTTAGTCAGCCCTGGGTCCAGCTCCTTGAACTCAATTAGACAACAGCTTTCTAGGCTCCCTGACTAGAAAGGGTTTCCCCAGTGACTAGAGCATGGTGGTGACACCAACCCCATGTCTCTTCTTCTGATGTGGGTGCACAGCACAGATAAACTTCGACAGTGACCCAGGGCCCTGGAGACACAAAATAGGTCAGAATCACATTCTATGCCCTCTGTAGAACCATGGGGTCTCCTCTAATGTCTTGGGAAAATAAACTTTCCTTAGAGTCCCCAGAACTCTGGTCAGTTCATCCTACATTGGACATGGCCAGATGTAAGAACAAAAGCATCGAGCTTGGGACAATTTTTTCTGAGCCTACAACTGCCATGTTTTAGTGTCAGAGGCTTTTGCATAAGCCTTGAGGATGGAATGGTTCCAAAACCTCACTGCTTGGCCTGTTGGGGGCTTGCTCAGGAGGACCTCGGTGAGCAGCCAGACTGTTTTCTGGGTGCAGTGGGACCCTTTTCCCCTCCCCCAGTAGATGCTATAGTCAGCTTCCTTCCACTAGACGCCAAGGTCCCAACATCCTGTGTCCCTTCCTCAGAGCCTATAGGATGATAGAGAGCTTATGTGCCCAGATGTTTCTGTCTACTGGGGGAGGGAAGTGGAGCAAAAACCTGTCTGACCCTTCACAGGCCAGCTCAGGAGGATTGCTTCCAGTCAATCAGACAAAAATGGGACAGAGGAGACGGGAGCAATGACTGACAGGCCCATTCCAGTTTCTAAGAGGGGAAGCCTTTGCCAAATATGAATAGAAGGAAATACCAGCAAGGGCAGGCTAGGAGATAATCCTATCCCACACCTTGTTGGGTTTTGTTTTGCTTTTTTATGTGCCACTGAGGGGCCACAGTACCAACAACACCAGGCGATAGTCTCTTACTATCAGGAAAGCATGGTGCTGGAGAAAAGCCTCGACAGGTCTGTGATCTCACACCACCCTGACCGAACAGCTCAGCCAAACATACTCGGCTGCACAAAGCAACACACACGCGCCTTCCCCCCTAAAGGACATAACCTGGCCACACAATTGACCTTTCATTTCAAAGGCTCCTTCAGCAGATTAACTGGCATTTGTAAAATTCCTGGCAAAAGCATGAAACAATGTCAATACTTAGAAAAAGGTTTCCCCCCATTCCCTAAGGTCATCATTCTGGCTGTGGTTATTCTCCAGCCAATTTATCTTCCTGCTGTTGCCATAGATAAAACTATTTTTAGTGAGTACATAACTGGTTTGAAAGCAGATTTTTTTTTTTTCAATTTCACAACTCCTGTTGGTTGATATCCATAAATGCCTCTCAGGGCTTTATCAGCTGACAGAAACTACTCTCTCCACCTGCTTTTTTTTTTTTTCCTTGAGAGATCATTTCAGATAAGAAGGAAATACAAATTACAGGTGGCAGCCTTGAACTAAAGGACAACGGGGACCATTTGGTTGGCCACATTGCCCTTGGCAGCTGACTCCGAGAGTGCTCTGCTCACCATCAGCTGTCACCACCATTTCTGGTTGGCTTCAATGTCTGGAGCCACATAGACTGGTTTCCCCTGCCATCCCTAAGCTCTCTGGATGAAACAGAAATACACTTTTCATGGCTAACGTGTTACTGTTCAAAAGCATCACTTGCCCATTATCAGAGAGGAATGACAGAATAGTAGTATTTATTGAAAAACTTTCAACTTCAGAAACACTTTTAATGATTGCTTGTTTGGTCTACAATTTTATTTTCAAGACATCCTGTTCTTGTTTTTCTAAAACATGAGCATTTTGGTCCCAAAGCAGGTCCACTATGCCATCATTATACAGGAATCATGCGCTGCTTAACAATGGGGTTACATTCTGAGAAACACAGCGTTAGGCGATTTTGTGGACAACCCCATATCATAGTGTACACTTACACAAACCTACATGGTACAGCCAGACCATACGGGATAGCCTACTGGTCTGACCGCCATCATATATGCCATCTATTGTAGACCAAAACATCATTATGGGGCACATGACTGTATATGCTAAGTACTCCATATGAATATTTCCTCTTTTTAATACCAATAATGTCAATTCCCCTACAAATTCTACTTACCCCACAAGATTAAACTCAAACATCACCTGCAGTGATGGCTATAAACCCTGCGGCCCACCATAACCATTATCACTTTGTATGATGATAGTTTGGGAAAAACTCTGCCTCCACAAGCAGAGTGGACTCCTATACCCAGCCCTGCCTCACATAGAAGGAGATCTGTGAATGTTTAATAAACCAGTTAACCAATGGATCACAGCTTCCCAGCATGCCTCCCCCTACACCGTTAGTAACTGTGATATCTACAAATCTTGAGCAGAGTTGGAAACTTTAAAGATGGAGAGAACACTAGAACCTTTAGATATCTTCATTCAAGAATAAGTGCACGGCCCCACATAGTCTTATTCAGAGCCCAGAATCCTCCAGTCCAAAGTTTTTCTGCCATCTTATTCAAAAAGCAAAGCCTGGATTTGCACGGTGGCTCACACCTATAATACTAGCACTCTGGAGGCCAAGGCGGGTGGATTGCTCGAGCTCAGGATTTCAAGACCAGCCTGAGCAAGATTGAAACCCCAACTCTACTAAAAATAGAAAAACTAGCTGGGCATGGCGGGGGTGGGGGGACACCTATAATCCCAACTAATAGGGAGGCTGAGGCAAGAGGATCGCCTGAGCCCAGGAGCTTGAGGTTACTGTGAGCTGTGGTTATGCCACAGCACTCTACCCAGGGTGACAGAGTGAGATACTACGTCAAAAAAAAAAAAAAAAAAGGCAAAGTGTGTCAATAGTGTGTCACTGTGTGCTAGACACCAAAGCACTCATAACTAAAATAAATAATACTCCAAAGTAAATATTTTATTAGAAAAATCCTAAATGTTATCTGGTATATAGTAGTCACATTTAAACCCACCCATAATATCATATTAGCCACCCCAAACAGTTCCCACCTCTGGAGGGGAACTTAGAGAATTTCGCACAATGCAAGTAATCTGATCCCATTTGTGACCCTATCTGGACTCCGGACTAGCTTTTCAGTAATTTCATCCTTTCTCAATGGCAATTGTGTTGCAATGAGGAAGATTTTTATAGAAAATGCAAATCCCATCTTGGAGTAAGGCTGGGACTATGGCTGGAAACCCAGTGGACCTAATGTGGATCTTACTCTGTGAAGTTAGTGATTGGACAACTGGAGTTCCATCACCAGTGTGCACACAGACATACACACACCACCCCCAGAACCCATCACTTGGCCTATAACTAAGAGTAACACAACACCTTTCTTCTAGATGCTGGGATACCCCACCTTTATTTTTTAATTTTCTTTCCTGCCACACACTGGAAAGGTTGTCTTGGGCCATGAATTAAAAACACAAACTCTAAAAAACTGAGGAGCAAAAAATCTCCTGGCATAATTTTCATATCTGACACCATTGATAAGCAATACAGGCCTCAATTCACATGCGACCCATAGGCTGCAGACTGGACACCCCTTTTTCTAGAGCTAAAGATAGACAGCTCATGAGGTGGCCACCATCACTTGCTTGAGGAATATAAAAGCAAATAAGTACATCCAAGACCAGCAAACAGATGGGAGTACCAAAAGCTTTTGATTTGGACTTAACCACCTGTTTAGCTAAGTGTGGGGAAACACGATCACCAAAGTCTCAATCACAGTATCAAATAATAAGTATTGAACATCATGATAAATGGAAGAATTTAAAAACCCTACACCATGTCCTCAGCTGTGTACTCTCAGACCTGACCCTGAAGAAACACGGAGTGTGAAAGGCACAACCTGCGTGTGCCTGGCATTTCTTTCACAGAGCATCTGGAGAGGTGAGAAAAGATGCAACTGCGAATGCAGAAAAACCCTGCTTCCTAAGGGCAACCTTCCCTGGAAATGGTGCCCAGAGTTTTCAGGGCTACCACTGCTCCGGCTGTGCTAGTATTTAAATCAGAAAACAGAAAGTGAGTGGTTTGCATAAGCCAGAGTCCTACAGAACTGGGCTCCTGGACCGCCAGCTGACCTCTAGTTTGCAAAGTGGTGCCCCACCTTAGCTAAACCCACTGCAGAATCAGGGTTATTCTTTGCTCAGTTGAAACAAGTGACCCCGAAGGAAAGTTTGGGTTTTACATACATTCATTACTTTGGGGTCTCAGGGTAAGGACACTGCAGAAATGTTTTCCTTGCTTTTTAAACTGGCGCCACCCATAAACTTGGCGTGACAGAGAAGGCAGGAAGGAGAGGACATTTCTGGGAATTCCATAAAATCCCCCAAGCCCTCTCCTTCCAGCCAGTGGGGCGCCCCTGTGACTTAGAGAGGAAGGGTCACAGCCAGAAAGTGGCTGCTCCCGCGAGTCCCGGTCCTCAGACTCCCACAGAGGGGGCGGCGGGAGGGGAGAACGACTCCAGCAAGCCGGCGGCTCCCCCTCCAGCTACTCACCCTCCGGCTGGGCGCCCCGGGCGTCCGGGAGCCGCCACCCGAAAGCAGGGTGACCGTGGACGTGGAGCGCAGCATCCCGCAGCGGCGGCCGGCAGCAGGCTGGACCCCGGCGCTCCTCCGGGCGGAGTAAACATAAGGGGCCCGTCCTGTGCGGGGGCGACGCGCGGACCGCCTGGGCCACTCGCCGCAGCAGTCGCGGGCGCCGGAGGGGACGGGTCTAGGGGCGGGGTCCTGGCCGGGGCGGGCCGGGGCGGGGCCGGGGCGGGGCCGAGCGCGCTCGTCCGACCCGTCAGGCTGCATTTTCTCCGCAGGGCCCAGACCCGGCCGAAGTTGAGTGCCATCCTCTCCTACCGCGCTACGCCTTCAGTCCCCGGGTGGGAAGGGGCCCTGGACACTTAGGACGCACAGACTCCCTCTGTCGCCCGCGGACTCGAAGTCCCCCTGCCCGTTCGGTCTCCCCGGCTGATCCCCTTGCAGCACCCTCGGATCAACGGACCTTAATCCTATGTCATTCATTCAGTTTTTACTGAGTGCCTGCAGCCAACACAATTGGCTGGTCTTGGCCCTCTGGAGTTTGCCGTCTGGTGGGCTGACACTGAGTAGGAGGGGGGAGACCGTGTGCGAGGAGCCCACGCTGGCCTCTGAGCCAGAACAGGCGACGAGGATGTGATGACTAAGCTAGGACCTGAATTGCAAGAAGGTACGAATAGGTCAGACATAAAGTGTTCGTCACAACTGCTCGTGGTTATGCAACGACCGTGACCTGGCCGGCGAGCCCTTTGCATGTGTTACCTCATTTAATCCACACCGGCATCCTTTCAGTGAGCACTATTGTCATCCTGTATCCCATTTTGCAGATAAGGACATTGGTTCATCAAGGGGCTGAGTAACATAGCAAGGATCCACTGGCCACCCCAAGCAAAGGTAAAATGGGAACCCCCAGTATGACCCTAGTGTCTCGCTTGTCCCCTCCACTATCTTCTAGCAGAGGAAGGAGGATGTTCCAGGCCAAAAGAACTGGTAGGTGCGAAGGAGAGAGGGAGGCCGCGGGAACTGGAAGTATCACGGTACACGCACAAATGGTGGAGCAGCAGCAGGAGGATGCTGAGGCCAGGTGGTGGAGACCTGCTTACTCACCTAAAGGCTGTGGGCTTTCTCCTGAGGACAAAGTGTTTCTCAGCAAGGGAAGACACAATCCCTGTCTACTGGTCCTTCAAAGCCCAGTTCAAGCACTGCCTCCTCACTAAGTTCACCAGGAGCTCCAGCTCAGGAACTTAGTGCCCACTAGGGGACCACTTTCCTGTCAGAGTCGTCTCTGTGTGCCTGTCCTTTTCCTTCTGGAGGGTGAGGGCCAGACCTTGCCCTTCCCTGAATGCCCCCTGTGCTGGGGGCAGATAGAATTACGAGTGATCCTATGGAACCCGGTCAGTGTATAGAAGTGACTCCTAAAGTCACAGAGCCTCTTCTTCACCATCCCCACCATCACCCTCCCCGCAGCCTGCCTGTGCTCTAAGTGTTTTTTAATATGTATTTTTTCATCCAATTTTCACACTGACTCTAAAAGGTGTTTATGGTCATCAGCCCCATTTTGCAAATGAGGCCAGAGACATTAGGTAAAGCAGTAAACAGCTGGGTCTAAAGGTCTGGGCTTCTAACTCCAGGCCTTCTGCTTTCTTCTAGGCCCCTCCCTGCATCTTCCATCCACCACTCCTTCCAAAAAGAGGTCATTCATGAGAGAGATGCCTTCCCATTTGACTTCCACACAGCCCCTTGCTCTGAGGAGCGCTTTGGAAGATTGAAAACTGGGTGAAAATGTGGCTGATGAAACCCACCATGCCTGAGAGGCATCTGCATGGTTATCTCAGTAGAGAGAGGCTATTGCTGTTTTGTTTGTTGGCTTGAGGAGAAAGGAAATGGGCTGTTGTTTAGACAAAGTCAAAAGAACCTGGTATGATCAATGTTTACTTAAATCATGGTGACCACACAAGTGACCACCCCAGATGGAGTAAACATCTGAGAGGAAGGGTGGTACATTTTCCTTCCATCCACCCAAGTCTTCTTCATATCACTCATATAATCTTTTCCATGTTGCATTATACTTCTTTACAAAAGCAGCAGACTGCTCACCAGCTTGGGAGCCCAGTGTAGAAGGGCATTTTGTTTATATCTCCCCCAGCCCGATATCTAGAGCAGGTAATTGACATGAGGCTGGTGCCCTAAATGTTGAATGAGTGAAGAAATGATAGAACAGAGCAAGATTTCGATGTACTCGTGGTCAAATAAAACAGAAACTAAGATCCTTGCCAACCAGCTTCTAGGGTGGGCCAGGGTCTCCAACCACTTTGTCGGCTGAAGCAGCCAGAGCCCCAGGACTGTCTCAGCCAGGTCAGTTCCCCCAAACTGGCTGTCAGTCATGAAAGGCTGTGGGTGGGGTAACCAGGCAGATGCCAGGCTCGGGCTTATGCCACTGTTCTTCCCTACCTGGCCAATCCTAGGAAGCTGAGATCACAAAAAACTGCAAGAGAGAGGAGTGTGGGGAGCCTCAGAAAGGAGGAAAGGTGGGAAAGAAAGAAAATGGGGACACAAGTAGGACTGAGAAATCAATGGGAAGGTGGACCTAGAAGGAAGAGGATAAAGTAAAAAATGACGTCACAATTACTTGTTTGTATGACTAGTTCTTGGAGAAGAAAATTAAAAAGGAGTGATGCTTTTATGAAAGAGGAATCAAAGGCTGAGAACTTCTGCCCCAGCCAGAAGTCCTCCAGGGTCAGAGAGTGGGGAAGCAGGCAGGGGTAGGTCAGGGGTAGAGCTCTGGTGTAAAAAGTCACCATGTTCCCTTTCAATATGTCACATTCACTCTAGGCCCTCCCTGAGCATTGGTAATGATAGGTTGCCAGAGTCTGGGCTGCAGGAAACAAGAGCTATGACAAAACCATCTTAGCTGTCATCCTTTCCTACCCACAGTAATAGCCACACGGGCCTAAATGCTGTCCTAAATTCTCTGCTGAAGCAGAAGTGTGTAAAAAATTTCAGATGTCTGTACATACTCCCTTCATTTTCTTGTGATCTATTACTGTACTGTATCTCCTTCTCCCATTCCAATTCCTAGAATTCTCTTTCTTATCCTCTAGACTTCTGCTTTCTGAATTGCCTTTCTTGCTTCCTGTTAACTCTTTCCAAACTCCTGACATTTTTAGTTAAAGCGCTTCTGATGGGACTCATTTCTCCAGAAAAATCCTAAGCAACAAAGACTATCACTATTTCTTGGCAGAAATAATCAGAAGTTGAATCACTGGACGAGAGCACAGAGTAGGCGAGTCCAAGCAATGCCAGGCTTCTCAGTGTTTTCTGCCATCTTCACTCCTGTGTCTCTGAAGCTTCTGTTTCTTCCTCTTCCATTCAGCTGTGACAACATCCCAAAGTCTTGGCGTATTCTCCCATTCTGAATGCCAAACAGACCAAACTTTCACAATGGAGAAAGGACGCATTTCCAACCAAGGACAAGTATATTGAATTACAAAACCCCTTTGGATAAAGTAGAACAAGAAACACCCCACATTCACAGAGCATCTGAGAAACAAGGAACAAGGCCTAGAGATAAGGGAGGCAGACTGAGAGGAACCCAATACCCCAGCCTAGTCACCCAGATCCACAGCGTTTATAAGCCTGTCTAGACACATGGGCTGGATCATGCTGCCAACCCAACCTGGGGAATACACACTTGAAAATAATTCTGTTAGCTCATCATTTAACCCAATGAAAAAATAAGCAATGGGCAGAGGTGCAATGAGCCAATTCATTGAACAAATATATACCAAGCACCTACTATATGCTGGACGCTGGGGACACAGAGACAAGTAAGACAGTCCCTGCTCCCTAGGAGTTAGTGATCAATTTGGAAAGAGAGACATGCACTTAGCAAGCAAAATCATAGCTAACACTTACATGGCACATACTGTCTTCAAGAAGCTTAAAATGTATCAACACATTTAATCACCACAGACACTTGATGAGGAAGGTAGGAACTATTTTTTCTCCTATTTGGTACAATGAGAAAATAGAATCACAGGGAAATAAAGTAACTGGCCCATGGAACTAAATTTCTACCCCAAGCAAGATGGCTTCAGCATCTGTGAACTTGACAAGTCACCTTCCATACTGGGGTTGGGCCAGACTTGAGACATGTCCAGAGCATTATGGTGGCAGAGGATAAGCTGCTGCTGCTGCAGACATGATGGACAGGAAAAGCTCCCCACAGAAGGTGGCAAGGGAGCTGGCTGTGAAAAATGAGGAGGAAAAGGTAAGGGCATTCCAAACCAGGAGCTAGAGGAAACAGTGGGTTGGTCAGAGGGCCTGGGTCAGAGGGCCAGTTCAGTTTGAACTTCAGGGCAGACAGGAATGGCCAGAGACAAAATACGATGGGGTCGGAGTGCCCAAGGCCTTGTTTAAAGTTGAGACTTGATTGTAAACTTCGAGCTATTCAAAGTTTGTAAGCACTCAGTAACATGACCAGATTTGCATTAAGAAAAATGGTAGGCAGCAGGGAGAGGGCTGTGTATGGAAGACAGAGACTGGAGGGTGAGTACTTTGGAGTGTACTGGACTAGCGTTAATATGATACAAAGAGGCTCCATACTAGGGCAGTCAGTGGTTGTGGAGTGGAAAAGAGAGGAGAGATTCAAAAGACAGAAAATCAACAGAACTTAGTGACCAACCAAAAGTTAGAGGATTTTTGTGAATTGTAGGTCACCCAAGAGAAGAGTTGACCAATACCTCTATAGATCCTGAGAAAAGAGGAATGAGTGGAGAAAATGAATGAAGTAAAGGATGAATGATTACTTTATCAGCCTTGGGTCTCCCACATGCATCAAACACAAAGGGACAAATCTTGAAGTCTAGAAGAAGGCATCATTCTGACTTTCCAAGTAGCTGCTACTGTCAATATAGCAAAACATCTTTAGAGGCAAAGGCAAATACCTTATGTATTTATTTTCTCAGGAAGACGTCCTGATGACTATCTTTAAGAGGAAGCAGGTTCTACCTGATGTCAAAAATAATAATAATAATAATAACAAAGGACAAAGAGTAATGTTAGGTGAGAAATGTTAAAGGAATCAGGAACCATCCTGAGCAGTGTGATTCAAAGAGCAAGTCATCACAAGAATGGAAAAGCAAGTATCCAATGTACTCAATACTAACATGAAGTCAGTAGACGAACTACTACACGCCCACACACGAGAAAAACTCAACTTAGTTCAAGCTGAAGGGAGGGGGGAATGGAAGAAGGGAGGAGGGATGGGGATTGGTGTGCTCCCACTTAACAGGCACCATGTAAGAGTATATGACACACCTCCTGGGTGTGGGACACAACTACAACAGGGACTTTACCTAACAAATGCAAACATTGTAACCTAATCGTTTGTGCCCTCATATTAATCTGCACAGCTTGCAGAGTCTGAAACAAAAGAGTGAGGATACAGACAGCTTGAAAAAATTAGAGGAAAGAAGACCCCATCTACTGACAGAAGAGGCAGGATCCAAAAAATGAAGAGGCTGGAGCAAGGAGCAGAATCTGGCAAGATAAAATCTGGCAGAAATTCATGTATGATCCCAATGTTGGATCCAAAGTCAACACTAGCACAGTAGAGGACTTAGGAGACCCAGCTCGGCAGCATCCCATGGTAGATACCTGTGGGACTTGGTCTGGCCCGTAGCTCCACAGAAACCCACCCTTCTGTGTCCCAGAACACCTCATCTAAGTTGGATTGGGGAATACAGAGTCCAGAACCACAAGGGAAGAGTCCCTACTGTGGGGTGCTGGCACAACCATGCCCAGAAGGTGGCCTTCAGGTCCAGGTGCCACAGTCTAAAAGAAGATGAAACACTCAAATAATTTCAGAAAAACATGACCCAGATGGTATAAGAACTTGACACTCGGTGATGGGAGATGCTGATGACAGAACTGGGAATATTTTCCCTAAAGAAGAAAACACTGGGAGACACATTAGGTGACTTCAATTCTTGAATGGCTGTCACTGTGGCTGAGAGAATAGACTTGTTCTGTGTAACCCAAAGCGTAAGACAGGGGCCAAGGGCTAGTAGGTCAAAGCTGCGGGGAGACGAAGTTCAACTCAAGCTAAGGAACAACTTTAGCCAAGGAGTTAACTAACCAAAGAGAGAGGATAAAGGAAAGAATTTAGGAAGCATAGGCATGACCCCTGAACATGACTCTGCCAGTGGTTCTCAGACCAGGCTGCACAGCAAAGCCACGAGGGGGCTTGCTCATAATGCATCCTGGGCTCTGACCCACAGACATTCCAACTGAGTAGATAACACCCAGAAATATGTATTCTAATAAGTTCCCCCAATTTTTTCTGATGTTATCATCCAGCATTTGTCCTAGGCCCAAGGTCTGAGACCACTGGTGAAGATATCTCATCAAAGATGATTAGAGAGGACTCAGCCACCAGGTGGGGAAGTGGGCATAGAACAGATGCATTTATTCCCTTCAAATCCCAGAAATCTGTGGGCCTGGGATTGTGGGGTTCTAGGTCTCATATCAGGGGAGTCAGCGGGACAAACACTCTTTCACAGAGAGCATGGACTTTGGAGCCACACTGCCCTGGCTCTGCACTGAGGTTCTGCCACATACTAACCGAGGGGTCTTGGGCAGGTCATTTGCACACTCCAAGTCTGAATCTTCTCACTTGTAAAATTGAAGATAATAGTAGCAGTTCCTAGGGTTGTCGTGAGGCTCAAGTGAGATCATAAAATAAAAGATATATGGCTCAGCGCCTGTGGCTTAATGGGCTGAGGCGCCAGCCACGTACACCTGAGCTGGTGGGTTCGAATCCAGCCCGGGCCGCCAAACAACAATGATGGCTGCAACCAAAAAATGGCCAGGAGTTGTGGTGGGCGCCTGTGGTCCCAGCTACTTGGGAGGCGGAGGCAAGAGACTCGCTTGAGCCCAGGAATTGGAGGTTGCTGTGAGCTGTGATGCCACAGCACTCTATCCAGGGTGACAGCTTGAGGCTCTGTCTCAAAAATAAAATAAAATAAAATAAAATAAAATAAAATAAAATAAAATAAAAGATATGGGACCATAGTAGGTCATAGCTCTCGACAAAAGTGAAGTCCCTTCTAAGGAAAACCATGAATTGCCTGCTCATGTTTCGATGACACTGAGCATGAAAGAGGACAGCATACTCCTTTTGATCTGGAACAATTTCTTCAAAGCAAAAATATCGAGCGTTCCATACCAGTGCTAATGTAAGACTTTTAGAAAGGAATAGAAGCCTTTCTGTTCTGCTATTTGATTTGCTCTATTAAGAGAGATTGAAATAGAGAACTACCTATTCTTAGCATGTAAGAAGCGAATCATATAACTTCAAAACCAAGCAGCATTCATTTTTTTAATTCTAAGAAGACTATTTATACTCCCTAACATTATTTTTCTGCCTTTATTCCTCTAATGACACAGGCAAACAGGTTTCCCTTATAACTGCTGAGGCCTGTATGAAGTTTACCATAAAACATGGGATATGAACAATTTTTCTTTAAGTCCAATTTGTGCTCCCCAGTTCCCCATCTTCCCTATGGCTCACAGGGGTCTTTCTGATGTGCCAGTAGTCACTTCAGCAGGGGCCTCTGCACACGGTTGTGAAAGTTGGTCAGAGCACAAAGGCTTCAGGCTGGAAGAGTTCATGTTCCCTCTAACAAGCTGTGTCCCCAGCAAGGGGCTGTGTCCACCAGAGAAAGCATTTCTAATCCACACAAAGCCATACAGGCTGGTGGTAGTCCTGTCCGGGATGTGGGGGGCTCTCTTATTTTTGTGCAAGACCCCTCCTCCCATCAAAGCACTCTGATTCTGCCACATCCTTCCCCAGCTCAGTTAATAGGGACTCCTTTCTTCTAGTGGCTCAGGCCAACACCCCTGGAGTCATCTTGCTCCCTCCCCTTACTCATATTCTACTTGTTATCTACCTGACTTTGCCTTCCAAACAGGTCTGGACCCTACACCCTTTTCATCACCAGGGTTTAAGCCACCATCACCTCTCTCCTGGATCTTTGAAACAGCCCCCAACTTGTCTTCTTGCTTTTGCCCTGGCCCACCTGAAGTCCATTTACAACACAGAGGTCTAGCACACACCGCTCTGCCCAAACTCCTGCAATAGCTTCACAGCTCTTCAGATAAAAGCCCAAGTCTTAGGCATTTAGTTTGTCTCCATTTCCCTTAAGAATCAAGGTCGACGAGGCAAGGGTTTTAGTCATTTTTGCTCATGACCCTATTACCAGCATCTACAACAGTGCCTAGCAAAGAATAGATATCCAGTGGATCATTCTTGGATGAATGAGTGGTCCTTTGCCAGGTCCGAGGGCTATAGGATGTTCACAGCAGTCACCCAAGATCCCAGAAACCCTGGATGGGGGTGGTGTGAGCTTCATTATTCACCGGACCTGAAAAAATACATCTACCTCTGGTCTAGATTTCCCTCTGATCTGGTTATTTCTGCCTCCCACACTCAACGGCATCCCTCCTCTTCAAGAGCAGATGTCAGCAATCTCGCAATAAGTCAGGGCTTTAAAAACAAAAGAAATTGCTGATATAGACCTACACAAAAGGCCCTGGATCAAGGGAACAGAAAAGCTTGGGGAAAGGAGAAGGAATGAGAAATACCCACAGCAGCAAAAACAAGGAACCACTTAATCACTCCATCAATTGTGCTGTGACACACCTTAGTACTTTATTGCACTCTTTGGTTCCCGTGTCACCTCCTCAACCACAAGAGAGCCCTTGACGTCAGAGACAACTGTGTGGCCCAGAGATGGGCAGCTAATGCCCAAAGCCTGCTTCACTGCAACCACAGGATGAGGTGGGAGGAGGAGCTGGGAGGCAGCAGGCTCCTGTCTCCTGCACACGCACACACTCTCTCTGTGTGTGTCTCTCTCTACCTTCTGCATGCTCATGCCCCTTCAGCTCCCTCCCAGCTGGATCACATCACCGTGACCTCTCTTCATGGCCACTTAGCTCCCATGTGCCTGTCAGACCCCAAGATACCCTGGTACTGTAATTACTCACATCAACTTGGGGCAGATGTGTTGGGGCCAAGGTCTGTTCAGAGGGCCAGGAAGGGAACTTCAAGGTCTGCCCCAGCTGCAGGGGCTGATGAGGTGACTGAGTTTAACTGGAGAACAGGAGGGAGGTATTTAAGCAACTCCTGGTCACAGCCCCGATCATCATCCAGGAGCAGGGAGTTTAAGATTAAACAGGCTGAGCCCTGCAACATGGCGGGAAGAGAGGCCAAGGAAGTCCCAGGCTGGGCTGTCAGGGAGCCTCAGGACTTCAGGCATGGAGTAAGGTTCAGGGTAGAAAGACCAGAATGGTCCAGTTTGCCTGGATTCTCTGTTTTAGCACTTGTTAGTCCCATGTCCCAGGAAACCCCATCGGTCCCAGGAAAACCGGGGCAGTTGGTCACTCCTCCCAGAGCAGGGAGCAAGGCCTGACTCTGGGGTGAAGAAGGTTCATCAGGGTCGATTGCAGAACAGTGATTCCAAGAGCAACCCAGACAGAAAGCCCAGGTGCAAGAACCAAAACAGAGGGAAGAGAGTGGGCCTAGAAAGAGATGAGGTTAAGTCCCTTCAAGGAGGTTAAAAGGTGCTCCATTAAAAAACAACTGTCACAGGCGGCACCTGTGGCTCAAAGGAGTAAGGTGCCGTTCCCATATACTGGAGGTGGCGGGTTCAAACCCAGCTCCGGCCAAAAACTGCAAAAAAAAAAAATCAACTGTCACAACCGCATAAATGCCAGAAGAATGTCTTGTTCTCAGTAATTCCTCAGATGAGTTATGATATTGGTGGCTATTGTAGTAAGTATGATGTTTAATCCTCTATAAACAATGAAAGCAAAATTCCTGTAGTCAAATAAAATTGGGAAAATTTAGGTTAAACAGAAGTAGGCGGGTTCAAGACAGAACTTACGCTCTAATATGCATGGAGAATCTTCAAAGGAAGAAGCGTTTCTCCATCTTAGCTGACACGGCCTCTCCCAATCCCACAGAATCCCTGATAGGACAGAGCTCACAGGAAGCCAGCAAAACACAGGCCCTGCTGGGGAGACGCTGCTCTAAGGCAACTTTTCAGGAATGTACCTAATCTGGAGAAAGAAGTTCAAGTGGAGTCTGATTACGTGAGTTAATAATTATCCAGCCCAGAGAGCCAGATAGAGGGACAAAGTCTCCGTTTTAGACCTCATGGCCCCATTGGAGCACTGCCACCTCCCATAGAGGGATGTTCTAGTAACCCATGTAGTGGGATTAAAGTGCTGTGGCTAAGGACTGTCACTGGTCATACCAAGTGACACAACTGAAGGTCAGCCCACCTGGTAACCCTCTCTGCTGTGAAGGGAGGGGCCCAAGAGCCCAAGGCATGGGATGAAGAGAAGCAGCCACCCTCTCCCTGGGGCGCCAGCGCTAACTCTGAGCCGTGACAGTGTAGGGAGAGCTGCCTTGACTATGATGTCTATGGCTTCTGTATTTAGCTTGATCTTAGATTTGATCTGGGGTTGAGAGGAGAAGCAGAGGAAGTGCAGAGGGTTCTGGAATGACACTGAGCCTTGCTGTGCCTGGGACCAGCAACAAGGGCTCCCCAGGCTCCCCAGCTGCAGGGCCTGGTGGAGAATTGCTGGAGCCTTTGGGGAAAGCTGGGCAGCAGTCTTCTTCAAGAGCAGATTTGCACTCCTAGGGACAAGTCCCCATGGGAGAACGAAGATGAGTAAGGCTGTCAAGGGCTTACGTCTACAGTCCTCGGTATACATGAGATACAGCCCTACCCCGGCAGTGGTGGAAAGACCATGGCAGGGAGGCCAGGGAACCTCGGTTCAGGGTTGCAGGAGCTCTCAGGCACTACTGGCCTGAAGTCATGTCACCTCTCTAGGCCTTCACACTGCCACACCATAACTGAGGTCCTTCAGACAGGGTACTAAGATTGCTTTTTAGCTCTGACATCCCAAAAGCATCGATGAATAAAACTATTCCCAAACATTTCTTTGTTGTTGTTTATTTGCGTTATTGACTGTCGTTTTCTCTAAATCTCTAGCAGTTTACTCTGATAGCAGGTCCAGACTCTGAGCCACCAGGCTAGAGTTTTCTCAAGAAAACTAAACGTAGGTCCAGTAGGGGTGTTCAGATCGAAGTGCAGGAGGAACCACAGGACACAACCTGCAGCCTACATCCTACCAATCTGGGACTATCTCGACTTTCCAGAACATGGGACATGCCTCCATGCCTGTCTGAGCTTGAATTCCCAGGGACACAGATGAGAAGGGGTCTTGGGAGACACCGAGGAGCTGGAGGGGAGTGGGATTGGTGGAGAGAGGGGCTGATACCGGCACACCCAGGGGCTCAGCCATCCCACAGGGTGTTCTGGAGCTAGGTGGCTCTTCAGAGTTGTCCTCCATGCAGGCCAAGGAGGCTAAGCCTTTGTGTCCACCTACTGACCACGCCGGATTCAGGCTTGCCCTAGGAGGCGACTTAACATTGAGTGAGGCAGCTCCTTCCAGTCAAAGGCAATTCCATGAGCCATTGGCCCCCGCTTGCCCCTGTGACTGGAAAGGGAGGGGATGTGGACGTACAGCAGCATCGGCCACAGCGCCTTTGCTCGTTCGTGCCCTCCTGCCACAGAGGCACCTTGGCTGAGTCCCTTCGCTCCCATTGCTGCTGTGGCCATGCTTCTCCCGTGTTTTATGTGACCAGGAATTCCTCAAGCTTAGCACTGCCTGCCATGTCTCGGCTGCACCAGACATTCACACAGCTGGTTGGTGGCAGGAAGAAAATAGAATCTACTGAGTAAGGGTAACGTCTTCGCATCAGAGTCCACATGCGTTCAACACATCTCTGCATGCATTCAGATCCCACAGTTACCCATTATGAGAATATTCAATTTCCTTCCCCAAGCCTCAGTTTGTCAATCTGTACAATAGGAGAAATAGTCATTATCACTGCCTTTGAGGGTGGTCAGGATTAACTGAATGATATAGGAAGACACTTGGTACCCAGTAAGTACTTAACTAAGCAGAGGGGCTGAGAGGCTGCCTCCTGTTTCGTGTCCTCAGTGGCCTACCAGTGAAGATCTCATTATTCTGTTTGGGAGGAGGAAGGGAAGAAAGAGCCAGGGAGGAAGAAGCCATGGGTAGCTGCTACGGTGAGTGGGCATCTGGGTCACCATGGGCTCTTAACAGTGTGAGGGTGTTGGGGGGGATGAGGCCAGTCCCATGGGGAGTGTGGGCTGGGGATGTGGGAGTCTCACCGTGGACAGCTGGGAAGATCCTGAGATGGGGGGAGGGAATTGAGGGGAAGACCCTGAGGCGAGCTCTGCCCTGGCGGTGAGCCCAGCCCTGTTTCAGAAGCCACCAATAATCTTGGCCCTTCATCTGGATGTTATCTTCACGGTGACCTCTGAAATCCCTCTCTCTGCTGTGTTTATCATCTACGTCCCCTAAACAGCATTCTCCAGGAGTAAGCAGACAGGCATATCATCACTTCCAGGCGTTTCCTCCCGCTCCAGTTTAGATTGCAGGACAATGCGCTTCTCGCTGTGCATACGTATAGACTTTTGAAAATAGAAAACAGCTGCACTGGAGGGGTGTCTGGTCTGCCTGCATCCTGTCTCCCGTGGGGCAGGCCAGGCCAGAATACCGGCGGCAAGCCCTCTTCCGCCCCTCCGTCCCATCCCTCCCCTAAACTCTCCAGGGACAGGGACATTTTCCTGTGCTGCCTGGCGCAAGACCTTCGTTCTGTCTATCTGCAGGTGAAAGGGGAAGGCACACCAGGCTTGGACACTTGTAACTCTCCAGCCTTCCTTGAACATTTCCGTATCAGCTCCTCAACATGACTGTTTAACACGTTCATGTTTACCTTGTGGCTGTCTTATGAGAAACGTCAAGCTGTTTTGCTTAAAAGCTTACAGAGTCCAGACAGAAACATACCGTTAGTTACAACTTCTTGGAGTGGTAGCATTTGTCACTCCCTGAGAATGCTGTTTGGGGGAGACAATAAACAAGGCAGAGAGAGTGTTTTTCAGAGGTTGCTATGAAGATAACATCCCAATGAAGGGCTAATACAGGGCTTCTGAAACAGGGCTGGGCTCACCGCCAGGGCAGAGCTCACCCCAGGGTCTTCCCCGCAATTTCCCTCACCCCATTCAGGATCCTCCCGGCTGTCCACGATGAGATTCCCACATCACAGCCCACACTCCCCACAGGACTGGCCTCATCCCCCCCAACAGCCCCGCACTGTTAAGAGCCCATGGTGACCCAGATGCCCACTCACGGTAGCAGCTGGCTCTTTCTTCCCTTCCCCCTCCCAAACAGAATGAGATCTTCACTGGTAGGCCACTGAGGACACGAAACAGGAGGGAGCCTCTCGGCCCCTCTGCTTAGTTAAGTACTTACTGGGTACCAAGTGTCTTTCTTATATCATCCAGCTAATCTTGACCACCCTCAAAGAGGGTATTAATGACTATTTCTTCTATTTTACAGATTGAGAAACTGAGGCTCGGAGAAGGAAATTGAATATTCTCATAATGGGTAACTGCGGCATTTGAACGCATGCAGAGATGTGTTGAACGCATACGGAGTCTGATGCAAAGACCTAATTACCCTTACTCGGTAGATTCTATTTTCTTCCTGCTACCAGCCAGCTGTGTGTATGTCTGGTGCAGCCGAGACATGGCAGGCAGTGCTAAGCTTCAGAAATTCCTGGTCACACAAAACACCGGAGAAGCACGGCCACAGCAGCGATGGGAGTGGAAGGGTCTCAACGAAGACTGAAATCAAACTTCCTCAGCTCAGCTGGCTCGCTTCATCATTCTGGTGGGACAGTTTGAAATAAGGATCAGAGTAGAGCCTAACTTCAGCCCACTAACAACGAACATAAATCACACTACTTGGCAGAACTGCATCCCTTCATTCGTTCATTTCTTTGTCCATCTATTCATTTACTAACTCAGCCATCATCCAGCTCTTGAGTACTTCCAGTGTTTGAAGCCTTGTCCTAGGGCCGCAGGAAATGCGAGGATCCATAGAATCATCCCCGGCCATGGAGAAGCTTGGGAGCAGGGCTGCATGGCCGAATTATTCCTTTGTAGACCTCAGTGGGTAGTAGAGCATCTGAGGGGGGAGAATGGCAGGGAAGTGGCCTGGGCTGGCCCAGCACTCATGATTTTCATGGTTGCCATGACTTTTGCCTTGAAATTTTATCCTGAAAGCACTAGGAAGCCACTGAGGCATTTGAAGCAGAGAAGTCCTGTGAGACAAGGCCGTGTCACCACTACACTAAGCACAAATGACAGACAACGGCAAAAATCGTGGCCTATTCAGTTGTACATGCCAGGCATCAACACAAGCCACAAAGCAGATGTCCAATAAATATTTGAGGAAGGAGAATGAACGCACAAAGATGTTTGAGAACGGCAAGGAGATGCAATTCCTGGAGATGAGAGGATGGGAGGGACCGGGACCTTTTGAAGCCTGCAAAAGGTTTGTAATACCCACAATGGGAGTCCAAGGGATAATAAGAAAATGATGGATAAATGATTGCCAATCTGCACGACATTAGTAGCCACCAGGAACGTGTAAATCAAAAACATAACGCCATACCTCTTCACATATGCCGACGTGGCTATAATCAAAAAGGTAAGAGTAAGTGTTGGCAAGATACAAAAAAATCAGAATCCCCCTGCACTGCTGGAGGGGATGTAAAATCGTGCGGCCACTTTGGAAAACAGTCCAGCAGATCCTCAGATGGTTAAATGTGGACTTAACGGACGACCCAGCAATTCCACTCCTAGGTATAAACCCAGAAGAAATAAAAACATAGGTCCACTAAAAATTTGTACAAAATAGTACCATTATTCCTAATGCCCCCAAACTGAAAACAACCCAAACATCCATCAATGAATCAACGAACAAGCAAAATATGATATAATCATACAAAAACACATTATTTAGTCACGAAAGAGAATGAAGAGCTAACACATTCTGCAATGTGGGTGAACCTTGAAAACATGCTAAGTGAAAATAAACAGTCACGAGAGACTATGTGTTGCATGGTTCCATTTGTATGAAATATCCGAAATAGGCAGATCCAAAGAGAACACAAAAAGTATATTAGTGGTGGCCCAGGTCTGGACATTTTGGGGGAAAATGGAGAGAGATTCCTAAAGAGTATGGCATTATTCTTTACTGTAGGAGACTGAGCACCAGGCTTGTAGGAGCCATCACCAGTTCTTGACGGGGGCGTTGGGTGTGAGACAATCCCCTGGCTGGCCTGAAGATGTTTTGCAGCCCAAGACAAGCCCTCAAGCAACTGCATGTGTTAAGGAGATAAGATCTGTGGCTTGTTAGCAAGCAGGTGTTGGACCTTGAACATTTGTGGTGTAACAGGGTGGGAGTTGAGCCAGTGGGGAAAGAGCTTAGAGCAATCATTAAGCACGTAGACCTTGTACATGGGCCCCCCATGCCTGTTGTATTCTGTTTCAAAAAAAGGCCAAGACAGAGGTTACTCAGGGCTTCCCTGCACCTGTGGGAAGTCCACCTCTTGCATGCACTGTACTACTAATTCGTGTCCCGGCTGTTTCTTACGTGCAGTGACACGGCACCGACCCTTTAGAGTCGTAAGTATGTTCGAAAATTGATTGTTATAATGGTTGCACCGCTCTGTAAATCTTCTAGAAACCATTCAATAGTACACTTTAAATAGGTGAATTGTATGGCATATGAATTTTAGCTCAATAAAGCTATTACCAGAAAAAGAGGCACCATGACACACATATTTCTTGGTTAAAGTTTTACACACATGCACAATGATTGCCAAGCCATGGAGAAACCTGGGGAAGTATCACGCTCTGTGGGCAGAGCCAATCTGTCTGATTTTGCATATACATGCACCTACAGATCCTATCCTTCACAGGCTTAAAAAATCACAAAATTGAGTTCCAGAAAGATTAAGCCATCTACTCATGGTCTCATAGCAAGGAAGGTGTGGGGGTTCAACCCAGGTAGCCTGCTCCAGAACACACGCACTTAACCCCTATCAAGGCCGCCTTCCCTAAGGATGGGCGCTGGAGCAAGAGGCTCAGGGGAAGGACCAGGACAGTGGGATGTTACTGCTCTGGGCGGAGCCCAGGCACCTGTAGTCTCAATGAAGGTGAAGAACTAGTTCTGTGAGTGTCACAGCGGCTTGTAGAACTGCACATAAACTAAGGAATCTGTGGTTACCACTCTGAGATCTCAGTGATGACATAATTTAAAGGTTGGTGCATTCCAAGGTGTGAAGGAATTCCGGCTGAACAAGAGCGTGGGGGTGGGGGGGCTGTCATGGGGCTTTGACATCCCAGATGGCAAAATAATGAAAGCCTCCCAAACCTCAAAATTCTGTGAATTTCAGAGAGATACCAAGGACACATCCATGGGACAAAGTTAAGGGGAATTTGGTCACCTACCAAACAAATATGGAGACAAAACATTCAAGAACCAAGACTCTGAAGAATACAATTTCTTCTGTTCATGGTTCCCAAACTTCCCATTACCGACGGCATCTTTAGTAACATGGCTAAGAACAGAGCATTAGAAAAGGTTTTTCTATCCAATTACATTTTTATGTATAATTAATTTGTTTTCAACCTGTTCATTAATCAGTGAGGTTTAAAATGGCCAATTACAGCTTCTGATAAGCTGAGACCATCAACCTTGCCTGGCTGGATTGCTACTACATATTAGCCCCAAGCCAAGAAACAATGAGTTCACGGGGTGAGGCAACAGTACTTGGGTGGCTGTATACTTTCTTTCTGTCAAGCTTTTCAGAGTAGTGGAATAGCCTGTAGGTCCCTGAGAATGTCTCCAGGCCCTGCAGGGTACACAGGGCCTTGTGTCAGGAGTCACTGTCCTCACCTTGTCTCCTATGTTTAGGGCTAGCTTGAGAGCAGACAGTGCAGAGTGTGGGGCAGCCATGGATGGCGCTTGGATCTGGCCCCTCACAAGACAAGATAAATAATGATAAATAATGTAAACAGGGGCATTGAATAATAAGATAAATAAATAAGATAAATAATGTAAACAGGGGCATTGAAATTATATATACTTCTCTCCTCTACTTTCTAAGGTGGTGCTGAGCCTGTGTGATTTTGCTCTTTTTTTTTTTGAAACAGAGTCTCACTGTGTCACCCTCGATAGAGTGCTGTGGCGTCGCAGCTCACAGCAACCTCCAACTCTTGGGCGTAAGCAATTCTCTTGCCTCCGCTTCCCAGGACTACAGGCACCTGCCACAACACTGGCTATTTTTTTGTTGCAATTGTCATTGTTGTTTATCTGGCTAGGGCTGGATTCGAACCAGCCAGCCTTGGTGTATGTGGCCACAGGCGCGGAGCCAGATTTTGCTTTTTTCCATAAAGGCAACCCATTAGGCTTAAAGTCTAGATTGGTGATATCTAATAGAAAAATAGTGTGAGCCATTTTTGTAATTTTAATATTTCTAATAGTCACATTTTTTTAAAAAAAAGGAAACAGGTGAAATTCACTTTACAATATATTTTATTTCATCCAATATATCCAAAAACATTATCACTTAACATTAATACTAATACTATTTCTGTAAGTAATATTAAAATAGTGAGATATTTTACATTTCCTTGTACTAAGTCTTCAAAATTCAGTGTGTATTTTACACTCACAGGTCATCCCAGTTTGGACTAGCTCTGTTTCAAGTGTTCAATAGTCACATGGACCTGAGGGCCACACAACTAATAAGAGGACCTGGATTTGGGACCCCCAATGAGGAACTGGGACCCTCCTCAGCCTTCCCAGTCTGCAGTCCCCGCTGCTGTGCCAGCTTGGATTTTGTTCCAATACAAGTAAATGGCTTCTTTGAAGATTCCCTTGAAAGACTCCCAGCCCAGAGACTGCAGGAGACAAACTCCCTCAGGGAAACCAGGACCCTAAACTCCATCTCAATTAAATGAATTCTAGCTCTACACACAGCATTGAGATCTCTCCTCTGATCTTCCAGAACTTGGCACCTAACTATGTCTGTCCTATCCCCTCCCCAAACACAGCATTGGGATCTCTCCTCTGATCTTCCAGAACTTGGCACCTAACTATGTCTGTCCTATCCCCTCCCCAAGCCTCCATCTAGCTGGTCTATGCAGGTGCCATCTGGGGCTATTTCCTAGCACGCAGACTGGAACTCAGAGGAACAAGCTGCCATAGGCAGGGGGAAGCCCAAGAAGCAATGGAGAGAAAGAACGAGCAGGGTTCCTACAATAGTGCAGTTCTGGATTCAAGTTCCCTGCCCTTGGGCTCTGTGAGACATCCCTCCAACTGCAGAACAAGTTCTCCTTGTCACTTGAGGTAATCTCAGTGAGTTCTGGATGACTGCAGCCAATCCAGCCTGACAGCTGGGCCTCACGCAGAGGCCCTGGAGCACATTCCTCCCCCCAAGTTGAGCAGGAGTCTGTGGCCTTGCGTCTGTTTTCTTTTCAAGATGGCAGCAGGGCCCCTCCAGTTGGCTCTCACATCCCATCAGCATTTCTGGAGATTTTTAAGTCACATCACAAGCCCAGTCCCCTGGGAGAAGGGTGGAGAAGAGCAGACCTGCTGTAGCCCACTCTTCACTGGATGGTCTGCAGGAAGCACTGGGTTCTGTCTCCAGGTCCTGCCATCGAGGCCCCGAGACTTCTGTGAGCCTCTGTCTTGTCCTCCCCCACCCAGAGCCCTGGCTCTCTCCCTGTGAGCCCCGAGCTGCCTGCCAAGGCTTCCCTGATTCCAGCTGGTATTATACACTGGAGCCCCACATTTCCACATCCTGAATGTGCCCCAGATGCTGCTAAGCTCCTGGTTCCTGGCTCCAGCTGGGAAGCTGATTGCACGCCCAGCTCTCTCACTTGGCTGTGGGCTCTTCAATGGCAAGGAAAATATTAATCACCTTTTATTCTCTCAGGTGTCGTCCTACCTACCTCCCCCTGTGCCCAGTAAGTAGTAGGTGCCCAATACATACTCATTGTAGAAAGGAAGGATAGGATGGAAGGAAAAAGGGAGTAAAGAAGGAAGGAAAAGGAGGATCCTTAGGTCAATGACTTAAAGTATACGATAACATCTAGTCAAGTTGAATTCTACACCAGATTCTGCTCCATCTAGGGAGCCGGACAGCCATCAAATTGCAGCCACTGTGGTACAGCCAGGGCAGCTGAATAATGGCATCTTTTTCAGGGAAATCAAGAGAGCTTGGGCAATGAAGTCTCATCACTCAGATCCTGAGTTCTCTAGTCTTGAGGGATCACACAACTCCAATTCACTCCTGCATATGCACCTGCTGTGGCGTTCACACCTGTGTGAAGCACAGAACCAGCCTTTAAGAGGGATGTGGACATTCAAGAATGGAAACCAATACAACCACTGAGAGATTTAGAAAATAGATTTAATGCCAAGTAAATGTTTCCTGAGAGGCTAGTTTCCAGGTGCTGCACTGGACACTGGGGATATAATGGTCAGCAAAATAATCACAGACCCTGCCTCATGGAGTTTGTAGGTTGTTGAGTCAGTTGTACAAATTGACTCTAAAGAAAATCAGTCAGATGGCAAATAGTAGTAAACAATTATTTTGAGAGGCAAAATCAAGATAATGGAAAGAGATTTGGATTCAGACAAGAATTTGAATTCAAATACTGATTTTGCAACCACTAGCCATTGCATTTACTGAAAAGAAACCAAAGCTAGTTATACTAATATACAGTTTGAGAAGTCCAGTGGTTCTACAAGCTTTAGAATGCAAATTGGCATTCTTCTGCCTCTGGACACAACCACTTCTAACTCTTTTAGCTATTTTCTTCTGGTGTTTATCTCCATATATTTACACAACACACATATGGCTCTATTTATATTTTGTTTAAATTTTAGATCTTTTCTATTGACTTTGAAGAAATTGAGGTTTTGGTCTCTTAAACCTCCTTGCTCCCTTTCTCTCTCCTGTTCTCCAAATAGAGCAAGATTATGATTTTGGCTTTCTCAATATTCAGTGCGTATGCACTGTAACCGAGTGATTATGACCCACAATTAGCTCAAGAGGTGCATTATATGGTTGTCTTTTCTTTCTTATACACATTTTGCTTTCCCTGCAGCTAAAAATGATTACCTTTTCTTTGTTTATTTGGCTTTCTCTGTACTTGACAGAGACTTTCTTTTTTTTTTTTTTTTTGAGACAGAGCCTCAAGCTGTCACCCTGGGTAGAGTGCCGTGGCATCACAGCTCATAGCAACCTCCAATTCCTGGGCTCAAGCGAGTCTCTCGCCTCCGCCTCCCAAGTAGCTGGGACTGCAGGCGCCCGCCACAACGCCCGGCCATTTTTGGTTGTTGCCATCATTGTTTGGC
>CAUYRH010014835.1:0-14866 GCA_963574655.1 Perodicticus potto
GGCATTGTGGCGGGTGCCTGTAGTCTCAGCTACTTGGGAGGCGGAGGCAGGAGTCTCGCTTGAGCCCAGGAATTGGAGGTTGCTGTGAGCTGTGATGCCACAGCACTCTATCCAGGGTGACAGCTTGAGGCTCTGTCTCAAAAAAAAAAAAAGGGGTCCAGAAGTAGACTAATTAAAATATAAGAATTTAGTATATATACATATATATGTGATTCAGGATTTGCTAATTCAATGTTTGTGGTGACTTTATAGAATAAGATAATAATGTGAGTAATTCTGTGAATAATGAGAATCACCTTTATATGAAGACAGGCTTGATATCTACAATGTATAAATACACTTTTTTTTTCTTTTTTTTTCTTTTTTTTGAGATAGAGTCTCACTCTGGCACCTTGAGTAGAGTGCTCATAGCTCACAGCAACTTCAAACTCCTGGGCTCAAGCAATCCTCTTGCTATAACGCCCAGTTATTTTTTATAGACAGGGTTTCCCTCTAGTTCAGGTTGGTCTCAAAATCCTGAGCTAAAATGATCCACCTGTCTCAGCATCCCAGAGTGTCAGGATTACAAACATACTTTTAAAAGATGAGGAAATTATGGCTAAGGAAGGATGATTGTTTGAGGGCAGGAGTTTGAGACCAGCCTTGTTAACATAGCAAGACTCCATCTCTACAAACCAAAACAAAACTTAGCTTGATGTGGTGGCTCACATCTATAGTTTCAGCTGTTTAGGAGGCTGAGGTGAACAGATCACTTGAGCCCATGAGTTTGAGGGTGCAAGTAAGCTATGATTGAGTCATTGCACTACAGCCTGCATGACAGAGCAAACCCTGTCTATAAAAAAAGAGAGAAAAGGGAGGTGCCTGTGGCTCAGTGGGTAGAGCACTGGCCCCATATACCAAGGGTGGCATGATTAAACCCAGCCCCAGCCAAACTGCAACAAAAAAATAGTTGGGCATTCTGGCGGGCACCTGTAGTCCCAGCTACTCGGGAGGCTAAGGCAAGAGAATCACTTAAGCCCAGGAGTTGGAGGTTGCTGTGAGCTGTGATGCCACGGCACTCTATCCAGGGTGACAAAATGAGACTCTGTCTCTAAAAAAAAAAAAAAGGGAGAGAGAGGAGAGAAAAGGCAATCCACAACAAAAGAAATACAAATGCCTAATATTAATACACATGAAAACACTCTCAGCCTTACTAGTAACCAGAAGAATGAGATTAAAGAATGCTATACCTTTAAAAAAATTATATTGGCAAAATACCAAAAGTAGGTCATATTGATAGTGAGAAGGTTGGGAGGGAAATGGATTCTCTCATATACCGCTGCTAAGAATATAAATTGATGCAACCACTTTATAATTTGGCAGCATCTCTTTAAACTAAAAATGCATATGCCGGGGAGGCGCCTGTGGCTGAACGAGTAGGGCGCCGGCCCCATATACCGAAGGTGGCGGGTTCAAACCCGGCCTCAGCTAAACTGCAAAACAAAAAAATAGCCGGGCGTTGTGGCGGGCGCCTGTAGTCCCAGCTACTCCGGAGGCTGAGGCAAAAGAATGGTCTAAGCCCAGGAGTAGGTGGTTGCTGTGAGCTGTGTGACCCCACAGCACTCTACCGAGGGCGATAAAGTGAGACTCTGTCTCTGCAAAAAAATAAAGAAAGAAAGAAATAAATAAAGAAAATAAAAATGCGTATAACCTATAACTTGGTAATTCCTCTTGTATGTACCTTGGAGAAATGGTTGCATTAGGATAAGACTTGTAAAGATAGGTGCCATGATAACCTGTCATATTAGAACAAACTAGATGTCCATCAGTAAAGGAATGCATAAATAAACTGTTGTCTAAAGTGATAAAATATGATACACTAGTTAAAAGGAATGAGCCACCTCATTTGGTCTTCATAATTACTGGGCAGAGTATAGATTTTATTACTACTTCCATTTTACAGATAAGGAATCTGAAATTTTTTTTTTTTTTTTTTTACAATTTTTGGCTGGGGCCAGGTTTGGTATAGGGGGCCAGCACCCTACTCCTTGAGCCACAGGCACCACTGGAATTTTTTTTTTCTTTTTTTGATAGAGACAGAATCTCACCTTATCACCCTCGGTAGAGTGCCGTGTCGTCACACAGCTCACAGCAACCTCAAACTCTTGGGTTTAAGCGATTCTCTTGCCTCAGCCTCCCAAGTAGCTGGGACACAATGCCTGGCTATTTTTTTTGTTGCAGTTTGGCCAGGGCCAGGTTCAAACCCACCACCTTCAGTATATTGGGCCAGCACCCTACTCACTGAGTCACAGGTGCCCTACTCACTAAGCCACAGGCGCCACCCCAGACAGGAATCTGAAACTCAAAGTCACCTAATGAGTAAGTGACAGAGCCCACTTTACCTCCCCCTGCTTTCCTTTCCTTATCTCTGTTGCTGAGAAAGGGAAGTCCCTATTATGGGTCAGACACTGTTTTAAATTTTATCTATACCATCTTATCTCATCTTTCTAATTACCCTGATAAGGCAGGTCTCCTTATCGCCCATTTCACAGATAGGAAAACCAGGTCTCAGAGAGGCTGGATGACTTGCCCCAGCTTATAAATGTGGAGCTGGAATTCAGACAGATGTCTTTCTATCTCCAAAGTCCTGCTCTTTCCATCGTGCCAGACTAGGACTGTGGGATATTCTGGCTTGTCACCTATGTCACTTATCTAACCAAACCCCCAGCTTCTCTGGCTCAGGGGAATAAGGTTCACCCCTTCTCCCCTCAATGAAAGCCATTGTCCCACTTTTCACTTCTCAGCCACTAGCTGGATTATTCGGTCACCAGGGTTAGAGACAGTTTGTCCTCTCATTTTTCTTCCTTATTTTTTTTTTCCTTTCTTTGTTTCTTTATTTAGTTTTTATTGAGGCAGAGTCTCACTTTGCGGCCCTCAGTAGAGTACCGTAGTGTCACAGCTCACAGCAACCTCCAACTCATTAGGCTTAAGTGATTCTCTTGCCTCAGCCTCCCAAGTAGCTGGGATTACAGGTGCCTGCCAGAATGCCCGGCTTTATTTTAGTAGAGATGGGATCTCACTCTGGCTCTTGCTGGTCTCAAACCTGCGCTCAGGGCAATCCACCTGCCTCGGCCTCCAAGGGTGCTAGAATTACAAGCGTGAGCCACCACTGGCCTGGCCTTTCTTCCTTATTTCTAACATGAAAAATGCATTTCCTGGGCGGCGCCTATGGCTCAGTGAGTAGGGTACAGGCCCCATATACTGTGGGTGGCGGGTTCAAACCTGGCCCCTGCCAAACTGCAACAACAACAACAAAAAAGCCTGGCTTTGTGGTGGACGCCTGTAGTCCCAGCTACTCGGATGGCTGAGGCAAGAGAATCACCTAAGCCCAAGAGTTTGAGGTTGCTGTGAGCTGTGACGGTACAGCACTCTACCAAGGGTGACAAAGTGAGACTGTGTCTCAAAAAATAAAAAATAAAAAATGCTGGGTGGCACCTGTGGCTCAAAGGAGTAAGGCGCCAACACCATATGCCGGAGGTGGGAGTTTCAAACCCACCCCCGGCCAAACACACACACACACACACACACAAATGCATTTCATGGCCTTTTACTAGATGATAGTTTTATGCTTTCTCTGCCTTTTGCTCATACTCAGCCCTTAGTTCCTCCCTTTCTTCTTCAGTAAGTATTGTCCTCTCTTTCCCTCTGCACCCAAAGCATCAACCTTCCTGTCCACCCTTCTGCATCTGTGATAGTTCACAGGCCCACTGGGTTACACTCATCAGAGCTTCATCTTTTACAGACTTCATTTCTCTTTGCTGTCTTGCTTTTCAGTGAGACACACAGACAAACCGTTACTCCCCACCCCAGAGTCTCACTCTGTCACCCTGGGTAGAGGGCAATGGCATTGTCCCCAGTCTCCTAATAATAATTAAAATGAGAGCTACTAATTGTTAAAAGCCTGCCATGTGTTTGATACTAATCAGGTATGAGTAAGGTTTTACAATAACCTTCTGATCAGGTATTATCCTACACATTTTAGAGCAAATTAAGGCCCACAGAAAAGTGACTTACTGAAGGCTACAATGACAGCAGTAAAGTCAAGATTAGAGCCAGGTTCTCTGGCCCCTCAGTCTGGGCCTGTGCCTTCCCACTTTTTCCTAAGGACTTACATGGCCGTCTCCCATTACCTGGGGTACTCAACCCTGAACTTGGGACTAGCCTATGGTGACTAGCCCAGAAGGGAGTTCTCAGGTTCTCTCTTCTGTTTGTTTGTTTGTTTGTTTTTTTCCATCATCCTTCCTTGTAACGATGCGAAGGCCGAAGGCCGGTTGCCTCCCAAGTAGCTGGGATTACAGGCACTCGCCACAACGCCTGGCGGTGTTCTTTCCTGATGGTAGAGACGGGGTCTTTTCTCTGGCTCACTCATGCTGGTCTCAAACGGTGAGCACTGGAAATCCACCCACCTCGGCCTCCCACAGAGCTGGGATTACAGACGAGGTTCTCTCTTCTGCTTGGAGAGGAGTCAAGACAAACTCACCCTGACTGAGGCATGTTTGGTTCATAGATGTTACCCACCCCCAGAAGTAGGATTGGGGGTAATGTGACTGAGCCCTCTGTGGAAGGTGAGTGGGGGAATGGAAGCCACTCTGCGGTGGGGGCCCCTGTTGCAGCGAAAGGTCTCTGGCCTGGTAGGCAAAGGCTTGGCCACTAGTTATTTGGGTGACCTTGGGCAGGTAACTGCCTCTCTCTGGGTCTCAGCTTCCCTCTCTGTACAGTGAGAACATCAGACTTTATTTCTAGGAGCCCTCTGAGTTCTGGTTGATGACAATGGTTGATTCATGATCGCTCCACCAACACTTCTCAGAGGAGGATGAGAATTGACCTCTATTTTTTTCATTATCTTATTAAATTTACATATTATCTCTGCACTCACCTCATTAACCTTACCTGCAAAACAGTTGATAATAAGCACCTGGCAGAGTGGTTAGCAGGTTAAAGGGGATAATGTATCAGAAGTTCTTAGCACAGTACTTAGCATAGCCCCAGGAACTCAGTCATCCCTATATGACTGCTTTGACGATTAGCTAGTTCCTCACAATGATTGCAATATGAAAGTTACAGTCTTCATTGCATCCCACGTTTGGGGGAGAGGGTGGGTATGTGGGTGATGGGACAGAGCACAAAATACCTGGGCAGGGGAAGGGGCCTATTTCCAAAACTGCTTGTCCATTTACACTGTGCTCTCGCCAAGGCACTCCCCACCCCACATTTGCCCCCACACTCAGAGATACAGACAGTGCAATGACCACAGGCTTTAGAGTCTGGGAGATCTGGGTTGACATCTCAGCCACATATGCTCACTGTAAGTGTGGACTTATGGCTGAGGCTTGCTTGCCTCTGCTGTAAAAATAGGACTAATAGGCCAGAGGCTGTGGCTCACGCCTATAATCTTAGCACTTTGGGAAGCCCAGGCAGGTGGATTGCTTCAGCTCAGGAGTTAAAGACCAGTCTGAACAAGAGCGAGATCCTGTCTCTACTAAAAATAGAAAAAACTAGCCAGGCGTTATGGCAGTCACCTATAGTTCCAGCTACTCAGGAGGCTAGGGCAAGAGGATTGCTTGAGTCCAAGAGTTTGAGGTTGCTGTAAGCTATAATACCACAGCACTTAACTCAGGGCTACAGCTTGAAACTCTGTCTAAAAAAAAAAAAATTATTATTAGGAGCTTAGATTTTTACATGTTGGACATCTCAAAGAAACTGATAATATCTCAAAGATAGAAGCCATGTCTTAAATAAATGCCTTTTATTCCCAGGACCTAGCATAGTTCCTAATCTGTACTAGGTGTGGTGTTTGCTATGTGGGAAGAGTACAAGCTTTGGAGCCAAGTCAAATGGAAAGTGAATCCCAAATCTTTTTTTTTTTTTTTTTTGAGATAGGATTTCACTTGGTTACCCTCGGTAGAGTGCTATGGCATCATAGCTCACAGCAACCTCAAACTCTTGGACTCAAGTGATTCTTTTGCCTCAGCCTCCCAAGTAGCTGGGACTACAGGTGCCTGCCATAACGCCTGGCTATTTTTAGAGATGAGGTCTTGCTCTGACTCAGGCTGGTCTTGAACCTATGAGCTAAGGCAATTCACCTGCCTTGGCCTCCGCATGATCCACCTTGCCCAGACTGAATCCTGAATCTTAACACTTAGTAGCTATGTCAATGTTGACTTTGTCTAGGCTTCAATTATTTATTTTTTGAAATAATAATGCCTACCACAGAGGGCTGTTAGGAGAATCAATTAAGATTATTATACCACAGCGGTGCCCATAGCTCAGTGGATAGGGCGCCGGCCACATACACTGATGGCGTGTTCAAGCCTGGCCTGGGCCAACAAAACAACAGTGATGACTGCAACAACAACAAAAAAAAAGCCCGGCTTTGTGGTGGGTGCCTGTAGTCCCAGCTACTCGGGAGGCTGATGCAAGAGAATCACTTAAGCCCAAGAGTTTAAGGTTGCTGTGAGCTATGATGCTACAGCACTCTACTGAGGGCAACATAGTGAGACTCAGTCTCAAAAAAAAAAGATTATTATACCAGACTGTACAGGGTGGCTCAAGCCTATAATCCTAGCATTCTGAGAGGCCAAGGCAGGTGGATCACCTGAACTCAGGAGTTTGAGACCAGGTTGAGCAAGAGCAAGGGCAAGACCCCATCTCTACTAAAAAGTAGAAAAATTAACCAGACATTGTAGCAGGTAGGTGCCTGTGGCCCCAGCTACTTGGGAAGCTGAAGCAGGAAGATCTCTTGAGCCCAAAGGTTTGAGGTTGTTATGAGCTATGACGCCACAGTGCTCTAATCAGAGCAACAGAGTAAGACAGTCTCAAAAACAAAAGAACAAAATAGAACTTGGTATATTCATCTTAAGTCTTCTTCCTTTCCCAAGTGCCTCTTGGAATAATAACAAAGCAAATAACCAAGGGTGAGGCAAGATGGCTCATGTCTGTAATCCTAGCACTCTGGGAGGGCGCGGTGGGTGGATTGCCTGAGTTCATAAGTTCAAGACCAGCCTGAGCCAGAGCAAGACCTCGTCTCTAAAAGTAACCAGGCCTTGTGGTGCCTATAGTGCCTATAGTCCCAGCTACTTGAGAGGCTGAGGCAAGAGAATAGCTTAAGTCCAAGAGTTTGAGGTTGCTACGAGCTGTGACATCATGGCACTCTACCGAGGGCAACACAGTGAGATTCTGTCTAAAAAAAAAAAAAAAAATCCTAAATAATTACATAAGGCCAAGCAAGGTGGCTCATTCCTGTAATCCCAGCACTCTGGGAGGCTGAGGTGGGTGGACTGCCTGAGCTTACGGGTTCAAGACCAGCCTAAGCTAAAGCAAGACCCTACCTCTAAAAATAGACAGGCATTGTGGTGGAGACTACAAGTGCCAGTCACATACACCAGGGTTGGCGGGTTCGAATCTGGCCTGGGCCTGCTAAACAACAACAATAACTACAACAAAAAAATAGCAGGCGCCTATAGTCCCAGCTACTTGGGAGGCTGAGGCAAGAGAATCCCTTAAGCCCAAGAGTTTGAGGTTGCTGTGAGCTGTGACACCACACTACACTCTACCAAGGGTGATAAAGTGAGACTCTGTCTCAAAAAAAAAAAAAAAAATTAGTACTTAATAAATAGTCTATCATACAGGCAGAATCCTTTAAAACTTGAAGCTCAAAGGAAAAGAAAGAAAAATGAAGCCAACCCAACTTTCTATCTCATTTTATGAGGCAATAACTGAGATCTAGAGAGAAGCAGTTGACACAGTGTAGGACAATGATTTAGCAATGATTTTAGACAATGATTTACACAATGTAACAGAATGAAGACTTGTACCAAGGTTTTGTAGCTCCCGGAAGCCCAAGGGATTCCCAGAGTACAGGCTGACAGCTGCTCAGAAGATCCACAATTTAGGAGGACCAATCAGCATGTAATCAGAGGCAGGTAACTAGCTCAGATCTGGGAACAAGGTCATATCGGGATTAGCTGAACAGCTGGGGATATTTGGCCTTGAACAGAGGAGTCTCCGGGCTCATGACCGAGGGCCTCAGATCTCTGCACGGTTATTCTGGGACAGGAGAAACAGACATTTAGTGACAAGCAAGAGAACAGAGTTGAGATTAGTGGAGGAAGCCACAGGCAGGCAGTTATTGATTTAATGAAAGTAGAACTTGACCAGGCTTGGTGGCTCATGCCTAGCACTTTGGGAGACTGAGGTAAGAGGATCACTGGAGGTCAGGAGTTTCAGATCAGCCTAAGCAAGAGTGAGACCCTGTAACTACCAAAAATAGAAAAATTAGCTGGGAGGCTGAGGCAGGAGAATTGCTTGAGTCCAGGAGTGTGAAGTTGCAGAGAGCTATGATGCCACTGAACTTTAGCCCAGGCAACAAAGCAAGACCTTGTCTCCAAAAAGATATCTTTTTTTTGAGACAATCTTGCTATTTTGACCTCCGTAGAGTGCCGTGGCACGTCCCTGCGCACAGTAACCTCCAACTCTTGGGCTTAGGTGATTCTCTTGCCTCAGCCTCCCCAGCAGCTGGGACTACAGGCACCGGGCACAACGCCTGGCTATTTTTTGTTGCAGTTTGGCCTGGGCCGGGTTCAAACCACCACCCTCGGTATATGGGGCTGGTGCCCTACCCACTGAGCCACAGGCGCCGCACCCCTCCCCCCTTTTTTTTAGACAAAGTCTCAAGTTGTAACTCTCGGTAGAGTGCAATGGCATCACAGCTCACAGCAACCTCAAACTCTTGGGCTTAAGCGATTCTCATGCCTCAGCCTCCCAAGTAGCTAGGACTACAGGCGCCTGCCACAATGCCTGGCTGTTTTTTTGTTGTTGTTGCTGTTGTTGCAGTTATCATTGGTTTTTTAGCTGCCCCAGACCAGGTTCAAACTTGCCAGCCTCAGTGTATGTGGCCGGTGCCCTACCCACTGAGCTGCAGGCGCCACCAAAAAGATATCTTAAAAAAGTAGAACTTACTTGTAGTGAGACCTGGAATACTCCTGCAAAAAGTTAGCCTCATTACTCCATCACTCTGGGCCATATTTGGCTTGCCAATTTGTAAACCTTGGTTTAAAAAAAAAGCTCCTCTGTCCATGGAAGGTAATCAGAAACAGTCTAAAGATGGGATTCAGGGAAGGGGATTCTTGGATAGAAGTAGAAGAGTGAACTAAATCCCTGTACCAGTTGAAATGTCTTAAAATGCAGGGTTAAATTATCAAGGATCCCAAAGAATCTACAAAACGTACACATAAAAATAACCACTTATACCTACCTAATAAGTGTGTTTATAAGGACATAGAATATAAGGGCAAAACCAAACATCAAGCCAGGCTTGGTGGCTCACACTTGCTCTGGGAGGCCAAAGCAAGAGGAATTTAACACCAGTCTGAGCAAGAGCAAGACCCAGTCTCTACCAAAATTATTTAACATCAGCCAAGCATCACATGTGCACCTATAGTCACAGCTTCTTGGGAGACTGAGGCAGGAGGATTGCTTGAACCCAGGAGATAGAGGTTGCTGTGAATTATGATGATGCCACTTCACTCTAGCCAGGGTGATAGAGCAACACAAAATTGGAAACCAAAATTAAAAACACAATAATACCAAGGCCGGGCACCGTGGCTCATGCCTATAATCCTAGCACTTGGGAGGCCGAGGTGGGTAGGTTGGTAGATTGCCTGAGCTCACGGATTCGAGACCAGCCTGAGCCAGAGCAAGATCTTGTCTCTAAAAAATAGCCGGGGGCACCTGTAATCCCAGCTACTTGGGAGGCTGAGGCAAGAGAATCACTTGAGCCCAAGAGTTTGAGGTTGTTGCGAACTGTGATGCCACAGCACTCTACCCAGGGCAACAAAGTGAGACTCTGTCAAAAAAAAAAAAATAAAAAAGAAAGAAATTTAAAAACAATAATACCATGTACAGTTGCTCCATAAAAATGAAATACATGTTAGTTATGAGTCTAACAAAACATGTACAGGATCAGTATGTTAAAAATTACATGGCCAGGCACAGTGACTCAGGCCTGTAATCCCAGCATTTTGGGAAACCAAGCTGGAAGGATTACTTGAGCCTAAGAGTTTGAGGCCAGCCTGGGTGACACAGCAAGATCCTATTTACATTAAAAAAAATTTTTTTATGGCTCGGCGCCTGTGGCTTAACGGGCTAAGGTGCCAGCCACGTACACCTGAGCTGGAGGGTTCAAATCCAGCCTGGACCCACCAAACAATAATGATGGCTGCAACCAAAAAATGGCCGGGCGTTGTGGCGGGCGCCTGTAGTCCCAGCTACTCGGGAGGCGGAGGCAGGAGACTCTCTTGAGCCCAGGAATTGGAGGCTACTGTGAGCTGTGATGCCACGGCACTCTCTCCAGGGTGACAGCTTGAGGCTCTGTCTCAAAAAAAAAAAAAAAAAATTTTTAAATTAGCCATGCTTAGTGATGCACGCTTGTAGTCCTAGCTTCTCAGGAGACTGAGGCTGGAGGATCCCTTAAGCCTAGGAATTCAAGGCTGCAGTGAGCTATGATTGTGCTGCTGCACTCCAGCCTGGCTGACAAAGTGAGACTCTGTCTCAAAACAAAGAACAAAACTACAAAATGTTGATGAAAGAAATCAAAGACCTAAATAAATGGAGAAATACACCATGTTCATGAACTGAAAGACTCAACATAGGGCCGAGTGCAGTGACTCGTGCCTGTAATCCCAGCACTCTGGGAGGCCAAAGTGGTTGGATTGCTTGAGCTCAGGAGTTCAAGACCAGCCTGAGCAAGAGTGAGACCCCATCTCTACTAAAAATAGAAAAATTAGCCAGGTGTCATGGCAGGCACCTGTAGTCCCAGCTACTTTGGAGGCTGAGTCCAAGAGATTGAGGTTGCTGTGAGCTATGATGATGCCACAGCACTCTACCAAGGGCCATAGAGTAAGACTCTGCCTTAAAAAAAAAAAAAAAAAAAAGACTCAACATAGTAAAAGATTGCAGCAGCTTTTTTATTTTATTTATTTATTTATTTATCTTTTGAGACAGAGTCTCAAGCTGTCAATCTCAAACTCTTGGGCTTAAAGCAAGTTTCTTGCCTCAGCCTCTCAAGTAGCTGGCACTACAAGCGCCTGCCACAACACCCAGCTATTTTTAGAGATGGGGTCTCGCTCTAGCTCAGGCTGGTCTTGAACTCCTGATCTCAGGCAATTCACTTGCCTTGGCCTCCCAGAGTGTTAGGATTACAGGTGTGAGCCACCTCGCCTGGCATGAATAATCTTTTCAATAAATCATGTTAGGTAAAAATTTCCATAAGTAAAAATAAATAAACCTTTACCTAAATCTTATACGTTATACAAAAATTAACTTAAAATAGATCTAAATAGAAGCCATAAAGTAACACTTTTAGAAGAAGACAGGAGAAAATCTTCATGACTTTGAGTTAGGTAAAGAATTCTTAGACAAGACACAAAAAGCACAACACATTTTTTATTTTATTTATTTATTTATTTTGAGATGGAGTCTCACTCAATCACCTTGGTTTTGAGTGCCATGGTGTCACAGTTGCTTTTAGCAACTTTAAATTTCCGGGCTTAAGAAATCCTCTTGCCTCTGCCTCCCGAGTAGCTGGAACTACAGGAGCCTGCCACAACGCCCAGCTATTTTTAGAGATGAGGTCTCGCTCTGGCTCAGGCTGGTCTCAAACTTCTGAGCTTAGGTGATCCACCCACCTCGGCCTCCCAGAATGCTAAGATTACAGGTGTGAGCCATTGTGCCCAGCCTATACAATACATTTTTTAAAAAGATAAATTGGTGGCTTGGCTCCTGTAGCACAGTGGTTACGGTGCCAGCCACATGCACCAAGGGTGGCAGGTTCGAACCTGAGCCAGGCCAGCTAAACAATGACAACCGCAACAAAAAATAGCCAGGCATTATGGCCGGCGCCTGTAGTCCCAGATACTTGGGAGGCTGAGGCAATAGAATCACTTAAACCCAAGAGTTTGAGATTACTGTGTGCTGTGACAGCACAGCACTCTACTGAGGGCGACATAGTGAGACTGTGTCTCAAAAAAAAAAGATAAATTGGAGGCCAGACGAGTTGGCTCACACCTGTAATCTTAGCACTCTGGGAGGCTGAGGCAGGTGGATTGCCTGAGGCTCTCACAGGTTTGAAAGCAGCCTGAGCCAGAGTGAGACCCCTGTCTCTAAAAATAGCCAGGCATTGTGGTGGGCACCTGTACTCCCAGCTGCTCAGGAGGCTGAGGCAAGAGAATCCCTTAAGCCCAAGAGTTTGAGCTTGCTGTGAGCTGTGATGACACAGTACTCTACAAAAAAGGGAGACTCTGTCTCAAAAAAAAAAAAAGATAAATTGGTGTTAATTGAAGTTTAAAAAAAATTTTTTTTTTTTTTTGTAGAGACAGAGTCTTACTCTGTGGCCCTCGGTAGAGTGCCGTGCCATCACACAGCTCACAGCAACCCCCAACTCTTGGGCTTAGGCGATTCTCTTGCCTCAGCCTCCCGAGTAGCTGGGACTACAGCCGCCCGCCACAACGCTTGGCTATTAATTTTTTGTTTTGCAGTTCGGCTAAGGCTGGGTTTGAACCCGCCACCTTCGGTATATGGGGCCGGCACCTTACTCGCTGAGCCACAGTGCCGCCCTGAAGTTTAAAAATTTTATTCTGCAAAAAACTCTGTAAAGAGGATGAAAAGGCAAGCTTCTGACTGGGGAATATATTTGCACATCTGACACAAGATATCTAGAATATAGAAGGAATACCCTAAACTCAACATTAAGAAAACAAATGACTGGGCAGCACCTGTGGCTCAAAGGAGTGGGGCGCCGGCCCCAAATACCGGAGGTGGTAGGTTCAAACCCAGCCCCGGCCAAAAACTGCAAAAAAAAAAGAAAAAGAAAAAAGAAAACAAATGAGGGTTCAGCGTCTATAGCTCAGTGGCTAGGGTGCCAGCCACATACACCAAGGTTAGTGGGTTCAAACCCAGCCTGGGTCAGCTAAACAACAATGACAACTACAACCAAAAAATAGCCAGGCATTGTGGCAGGCGCCTGTAGTCCCAGCCACTCAGAAGGCCGAGGCAGGAGAATTGCCTAAGCCCAAGAGTTGGAGGTTGCTGTAAGCTGTGATGCCACAGCACTCTACCAAGGGTGACCAAGTGAGACTCTTGTCTCAAAAAAAAGCATCAAAAAGGCATGGCGCCTGTGGCTCAAGCGGCTAAGGCACCAACCACATACACCTGAGCTGGCAGGTTCGAATCCAGCCTGGGCCCACCAAACAACAATGACGGCTGCAACCAAAAACTAGCTGGGCGTTGTGGCGGGCGCCCAATCGCTTGAGCCCAAGAGTTGGAGGTTGCTGTGAGCTGTGACACCACAGCACTCTACCCAAGGTGACAGCTTGAGGCTCTGTCTCAAAGAAAAAAAAAAAAAGCAACAAAAAAAGAATAGAAAACAAATGATCACATTAGAAAATGAGCAAAATATTTGAACAGAAACTTCACTGAAAAAGGATATGCAGATGGCAAATAAGCCCATGAAAATATGTTCAACTTCATTAGTCATTAAGAAAATGCAAATTAAAGCCACATTGAGATATCACCTCAAGGATAATAGATAATGGAAGGATATTGAAGGCTTTTGAGAAAGGAATAGTGGACTCACTTGATCTTAGAAAAGTCTCTCTGCCTGTAACGTAAGGATGGACTCAAGGCCCAGCTGGAGGCTGTTCCAATATTCTGGGCAGATGGAGATAAAAGCCTAACCTAAGGGGGCTCAGAGCCTGTAGCAGAGTGGTTACAATAGCAGCCATAAGCACCGAGGTTTGCGGGATCGAACCCAGCCGGAGCCAGCTAAACAACAATGACAATTGCAATAAAAAAAATAGCCATGCATTGTGGCAGGCATCTGTAGTCCCAGCTACTTGAGAGGCTGAGGCAAAAGAATCGCTTAAGCCCAGTAGTTTGAGGTTGCTGTGAGCTGGGACGAGACAGCACTCTACAGAGGGCTACATACTGAGACGCTGTCTCAAAAAAAAAAGAAAAAGAAAAAGCCGGCTCAGCGCCTGTGGCTCAAGCAGCTAAGGTGCCAGCCACATATACCTGAGCTGGCGGGTTTGAATCCAGCCCGGGCCTGCCAAATAACAATGACGACTGCAACCAAAAAATAGTCCAGCATTGTAGCGGGCGCCTGTAGTCCCAGCTACTTGGGAGACAGAGGCAGGAGAATCACTTGAGCCCAGGAGTTGGAGTTTGCTATGAGCTGTGATGCCACGGCACTCTACCCAGGGTGATAAAGTGAGACACTGTCTCTAAAAAAAAAAAAAGAAAAAAGCCTAACCTAAGAGGATAGCCTTGAGGATGGAGAGAACTGGGTGGATGTGGCAGATGGTGATTAGGTAGAATCAGCAGGACCTGGTGAATTGCTTGGCTTTGTGAAGCTGTTTGGGAGAGAAGGTGTGAGAGATGACTCCAATTTCTGGCCTCAACACATGACACATTTTTGGTTTTAAACTTTTTTTCTTTGGTTTGTTTTATTATTTATTTATTTTTTATTTTTTATTTTATGAGACAGAGTCTCAAGCTGTCACCCTGGGTAGAGTGCCGAGGCATCATAGCTCACAGCAACTTTCAATTCTTAGGCTCATGTGATCCCCTTGCCTCAGTTTTTTTTTTTTTTTTTTTTTTTTTTTTAGTAGAGATGGGGGGGGTCTCAGTTTGTCTCAGGCTGGTCTCAAACTCGTGAGCTTGACTTTGGCCTACACAGGCAGGCAGAGCAGTGAAACTTGGCCCACAACGGAACATGGGTACCTTTCTTGGGACTCATCTTGTGGACTTGTGTGTCCAGCCACCTGTATTAGGA
>CAUYRH010014836.1:0-33187 GCA_963574655.1 Perodicticus potto
GGAATACTATGCAGCCTTAAAGAAAGATGGAGACTTTACCTCTTTCATGTTTACATGGATGGAGCTGGAACATATTCTTCTTAGCAAAGTATCTCAAGAATGGAAGAAAAAGTATCCAATGTACTCAGCCCTACCATGAAGCTAATTTAAAGGTTTCATATGAAGGATATAACCCAACTACAGCACAAGAATATGGGGAAAGGGGCAAGGGAGAAGGGTTGGGGGGAGGTTGGGGTGGAGGGAAGGTAATTGGTGGGGCCACACCTATGGTGCTTCTTAGAAGGGTACAGGTGAAACTTACTAAATGCAGAATACAAATATCTTCATACAATAACTAAGAAAATGCCATGAAGGGTATGTTAAACAGTTTGATGAAAACATTTCAGATTGTATATGAAACTAGCACATTGTACTCCTTGATTGCACTACTGCATGAAGCTATGATTTAATAAAAAAAAAAGAAATTTTCTAAAAAATAGATTAAAATTGAATTCTTCAACCTATTCATTGATAAACTTTTCTAATGTCTATCATCCTTATGATAGCATGAAATATTTTTCTTATTATTTCTCATATGAGCCTTGTACATGAGCAAGTATTTGCTCTTTACTATCCTCCCTCCAAGAACACCCATAGCCCCAACTTTCTTATCCACTTCTCATTCTGTTCCACTTGCATCATCATAAAAGCTATTGGCCATGCTTGTCATTTCACCTTTTCCTTCTTCTTAAACTACAAACATCATATACATTCAGGGGGCGTCTGTGGCTCAAAGGAGTAGGGCGCTGGCCCCATTTACTGGAGGTGGCGGGTTCAAACCCGGCCCTGGCCAAAAAAAAAAAGAAAAAAAACCCTGCAAACATCATATACATTCTTTCAAGCAAAATAGAATCTCATTCTTTTTCAAAAAGTTTACCCTAGGGTATCCATTCACTCATAAATTCACTTATTCATGAAGTCCACAAATACTGAGTGCCTACTGTGTTTGGGGGTGTGGGAGAGCCCAGACTGACATATTGCTTTTTATGAAGTGTGCTGTTCATTGTACATTAAAAATTTGCTTTTCCAATTTCTCTTACTTATACAGATTTCTTTCTTTGATGAAAATCACTGTACATATTTTACAGTTTGATATTTTTATTTTACCTCCCTTGTTAATGATTTCAATGTCTTCTATAAGCTAGGAGTCTAGGTGCTAGAAGAGACCACGTGATTTACGTCTTATATAAGCACAGAAGGGTCCAGAGCCTAGTACAGAGCTAACGTGTAGAGTCCCAAATGATTCCTAATTAATTATTTGATTAGAACACCAAAAAGTAATTTCTGAAATAGCTTTACCTATAAGCTGTAATGGAACATAATGGTTCAATGGTTCTCCACATTCCTAATGCTGCGGCCCTTTAATACAGTTCCTGTGGTCACCACCCACAGGTTGAGAACCACTGGTCTAGCTGATGAGCTGAAAAGTTAGTTCCTGATGAATTAGTGCAAATATTAGCGCTCCTACTTTTTATAAGTTTAATATATCAGAGAAAAACAAGGACCACAGTTTAAAAGGGCAATTCAATATAAAAATGTCAGTAAATCTTCGGCTCTAGAAAAATAATACTTTAGCATGTCTTCCTTAATACTCCTTTCTTCTAGTTTTAAATTCAAAAAAGAGAAAAGCAGCATTAGCGTCAATTTTCTTAAGTATCAAGTAATCTGTATTTTGCAAAAATGATTATTGCAGAAAGAAATGAAAAAAAATAAAAAGAGTATTTCCATGATCAAAGCCTCTCGAGGGACAGGTTAGAAAAACTGAAGATCATAACAGATGTTTTTAGCTATCTAGTTAGCTAGGGCTATGATGCAAATAATTGTTACTGCCATTATCTTTGAAACCAGATGTCTTATGTCCCTGTGAGAGACAACAAAATAATAATGATAATGGTATAGATGATTTTCAAGCCTATTGCTGAGTTACGACTTAATATTGACTTTTGTCTATATGGCTGCTGACAGGCATGACAAAAATGTTGAAACAGAAAACACTATTTTCCCTAAATTTTACAGGAACATTGTTTACAATTAAGACCTAATTTATTATTAGTAATGACTTTTACTGTCACAATATGCTAATAAGATTACAGAAATAGGAATAGGGAAATAGGAATGTCTCTAGAAAGTCTCTGTCAACTGATTTGAGCTTGAAAAACTATTAAACTAATTGCATGACACGTTTATCTCAAATTTCCTCTGTGGAAGCAGCCTAGTGACTGGGAGTATTTTTGCTACACTGCTTTTGTAGTTAAGCTTAAAAATAACAAAGCTTTTAGGGGGATTTCTTTAGGGGTTCAATTCCTTTTAAACATGGCACACTGCCTCCTGGTTAACATGTTAACTGGCCAGAGTTTAACACAGCACGTATACCTGCGAAAGGACTAATGGTTCCAATGTCACATAGGCCTTTGAAAATGCTGGACTGACAAAGTACTATCAAATGAAATCAACTGGATGATGGTTATGCATTTCAAAGTTTGCAATAAAGAAATTGGTTTGCTTTATCGAACGTATTTATTAGTACTTTAGTAGGTACTAATTTGGATTCATTATTTATGTTTATTTATTTTTCTTTCTTTCTTTGATTTTTTTTGAAAACTAGTACTATTTTAAACACAGTGAAAGATGTAAAGGAAAACAATAAAGGTAAACAATTGCCATCTATGTATGGCTGCATTCTTTTTACATTTACTTTTTTTTTTTTCCTTTCTTATAAGTAGACCGCCACTCAGCACCTCATTCGGATATGTATGGAATTATGAAAGCTTGACAATCCTACGTTACCCTAGAGAGCATGCTGAAAGCTTCTAGCTTGGCAGGAAAGTATTCTTCTCTTGTTGAGCTTGAGAGCTTGTTGAAAGCTAGCAGGAAAGTACTCTACTCTCATATTCTTGACCAAAGAATGGTCCTCCTCTCTCAGGGAAGGTCATTCTCTTCCACTGAGCATGAAGCTTTGGGAGGGCACACATGGAGCAGGGAGGGAGGACAGGCACACTCCCATAGCCAGATCATGCAAATCAACTCTGGAGATACAGTGACAGACATCACAGATATGTTACCCTCAATTTATAAGGCTACATTTTAAAATATTGCTTTTGCTTATAATTACATATGATTATAAATAAAAATGAATAATTCCCAACATTATTTTTAAATTATTTAAGGTAAAGGACATATTAGAATAACATTGATAAAATACCAAAAGTGGTATAGCAAATAAGTAGATTTTAAATGATAATCACAGAACGTTTCCAGTGTGAAACCTTAAATGCTGTATATATGTCACCATAGAGGCTTAAAATTTGAAGGAAACTTGTGTATCATCTAATGAAAACTTCATAGAATTCATAAATTTTTAATAGAACATATTGACAAATAAATATGTCTGCATCTTTTTCATTAACAAAGAATTTACTAGATCCTTAGTGAATCCATTATATCTTTTATTTACCCTGATTATAGGAAAGTTTTTTTATGTATATTGTTTTTTCATATTTTCTAAGACTTTTTTTCTACCTGAAAAATGGTAACTATTCTTATAATCATTCTTCCATATCAGTATTCAGTTTTTACCTAGTGAGCTTTAAAAGTACATGACTATGAGTAAAATATGTACCTACAAAGAATATATGACTTTTTAAAAATATAATTAATTCATTTATAAAAACCTAAGTCTCCCTTGGAGTCAGGGATTGCTTAGTAGATTTTTCAGATAAGAAATCTACTAATAGTAAGTTATTATGTAAATTAATAGGCATATTTTGCCTTTTCTACAAAAAGTTATAGTGATATATTGGCTATAGCACAACAGAAATGGCATGACCTTGCACAATATTTTATTATTTGTCCTTAGGCGATACAATGACTTTGGATAAATAACTTCATTATTTGAAACTTGGTTTTCTCACTTCAAAGGAGTGCTGGACTACATAACGAGCATAGTTTTTATGACTATGACTGTTAATGGTATGCCATTTAGGGAAAACAATGTCTAATGATACTACCACAAAACAATCGACATATCTCTTGTACTATATCCCAGAATTCATTTTAAGGTAGGAATTTACAACACCTTCATGAATACATATCTTCTTTTCAAGGGACCAATGTTGTTATTGAGACCCATTGGTTGAAGACTCGTCTATAAATACATTTGAGGCAGATTTCACTTGTGTCTGATTGTACAGCAAGGACTCAGAGAAATTAAAGACCAAATATAACTGGGTATTAAGGATCATGAAGCAGTTAAAATAAATATGCACAGCCAGGACACTTGGGTTCTTCTCTGAGACCTGCCAGGTAACAACCAAGTGGTCTCATTTGTATTCAACTAATATCTTACAAATTAGGTAAAATGAAGTCGAAAGGAAAATGGGAATATTCAACTTACAATGAAGCATTGCCTAATAGATTATTTCAAAGAATTTGAGAACAATATTCCTTTTATTTAGAAAATCCCTATTTGAAATAAACTCATCTTTTTTTTTTTTTTTTTTTTTATTTAGAGACAGAGTCTCACTTTATCGCCCTTGGTAGAGTGCCGTGGCGTCACACAGCTCACAGCAACCTCCAACTCCTGGGCTTAGGCGATTCTCTTGCCTCAGCCTCCCGAGTAGCTGAGACTACAGGTGCCCACCACAATGCCTGGCTATTTTTCTGTTTTGCAGTTTTGCCGAGGCCGGGTTTGAACCCACCACCTTCGGTATATGAGGCCGGTGCCCTACTCGATAAGCCACAGGCGCCACCCCATCATCTTTTCATTTATAGTAGTAAACATTCATTAACTGATTTTATATATGTAATAACACATTCTTATTATATATTTGAAATGTTTCTATCTCCCTGTACATATTAATTACTTTACCACATCACTATGACCTATATATGTGTGTGAATATATATGTTATATATATAGATGTACATATATATATATATACACGCATATATATAAATGATGCCTCTTCATCTTATGATGGTTAATGTCCCAATAAACCTTATATAAGTTGAAAATATCCTAAGTCAAAAGTGCATTTAATATCTAACCCACACAGCCATGTCGCTCAGTGAAGCCTACCTGAAACGTGCTCAGAACATTTAATTTAACCTACAGTTGGGCAAAATCATCTGACAACCCAGTGCTCTGCAGTATGAGTATCAGTTGTGTCCCTTCGTGATGGTGTGCCTTGGCTAAGAGCTGTGGCACAAGTGCTGCTGCCCAGCATCTTAGGAGAATATGGTACTGCTTTCTGCTGAATGCTCATAGGTTTCCCTCCATCTTCAAGTAACTTGAACCATCCTTTGTGCATCAGGGACTATCTATATGAACGTAACTTTACATCATATTCCATACATTCAAATTAAATATCTAAATAATAAAATAAGTACAATAGTAAAACAATTAATTTCACTAATATTTTCAATGAATATATGTGACATGATTAGCATAGTTGAATAGAGCGTGATCAACTCAAGAAAGTCTTAGAAGCATAGGAAGTAAAGATAAATAGTTATGTGTCCATTTGAATGAGGAGGTGGGAACAGGGACTATCTGTGCTTCTATAATGAGGCTTGAGTTTGGTCCATATGCGATGCTTGTTGTTCAGCTAACACATCTCCAAAACATATACACTCCTTGCCTCAAGCTTTATAAAGTATTATGATTACTTATCTTAAATGTATTTAAAAAAAGAAAAACAAAAAAAACCTCTGGCAGCTGTTGTCATGGTGCAACATTTCTCAGGAGTCTCCAAGAAATAAAGTAGTTAATTTGATAAAAGTCTGTTCTGAGAGTATTTTAATATATTTATACATTATTATTTAACTCCCGAACCACATGAAATAAAACCTCAGTGCTTTTTCCCATAAGACATGAACATATAATATTTTAAATGGCATAGTGATGTTAAAACTTCTTCAATTAGGAAACATCTTGATTCTAATAAATGTTAGAAGAGAAAAGCTTTGCTGTTGGATAATTTCCAAACTCATTTATATGTAATTAAGAACTTTATTTTTAACCTACAATATCATTCAAATTGGTAATTAGAAAGCATGTTTGAGAAGAAAAAAAATGTCCCCACGCATATTTCTGTGTAATAACAGGAAAGGAACAAACCAGTTCTTTTTTCTTTTTCCAGCTAGTTTTCTTCTCTCTCTACCTACATTAGTATATATGGAAAGGAAATGAGCCATCAATATTTGTTAATACATGTAACATCAAAATGCTTACACTGAGAAAAACACTGTTGTGGTTTATACTAGGACAAAACAATGAAGGACTCTATTATATTAAGAAGGCTATGCAAAATATGTATATGAATCCTCTTTTCAATCACAATTTAGCTGAATGAAAAAATGTTAATATCATATTCAGTATATTTGGATCTATAAAAAGGGGGAGTAATTATTTCTCTGAATCTGCCTTTTAGTCTAGAATTCTCTGAAAACCGCACACCAAGAGTTGGAACTACCGTATTTAGCGTTAGTAAAATACTCTGATGTTTTTGTTCAAATTAGCCACATTTTATAGGCTATTTCTCATTTTCTACAGAACTCTCACTGTAGAACAAAGTCTTTAAGAAGGTTTTTTCCAACATAACAAAATTTTGAAAATGATACCAGTGTAGTTGAGTGTTCTCTGGCGTCAACCCTCTGATATTGACACGATCTCTTTGGTTGTTAAGCAGCTACAGCCAAATGAAGAAAGGAGCTTCTCTTTCTGCTGAACATTCATGTCCTTGTTGTCCTACAACTCTTAAGAAGAAAAAGTCACCTCGCCGTGTTGTGAATGTTCCATTTTTAACTCTTACCAAAATAGATAAACTTGAAGCAAAATAGAGCACAAACAGTGTAAAACCATGGAAGATAGAAAAAGAAAGTAAAACTGGATCTGTATTCCATAATAAATTGTGAAAGCAAAATATAAATGCACTATTTGCTTATATGCTGAAATGTTCACTGAAATAATTGATAAGACTTTTCTAGTCAATGTCAACCTAAAATCACCAAATTTACTTCCCTGCAGTAAGATAAAACAAGAATAAATGGATATTAATTGTGTGCTCATGTACTACATAAATAAGCACAGATCTGGGAGTGACAAAAAAAGTCAAAGCATGAATTGTTATGATTCTTGGTTTCTTCTGAACACAACTTTTAAAGATCTACTGTTGTAGCTCAGATTTATCCTACATCTAAATTCTTGCATATAGCTCAGTGCAAAGCAGTTCAGAAATAATTTTTTTCTAGTATGTTCATACACAAAGAAGTCACCCAAAGTGATCAGGAGGTCCAATTATTCTGGTTTATGTAATATTTTAAATCAGTTAAAGCAAATATAAATGATGAAATACAATCTCAAAAGTTTTACAACTATACTTTCATCATCACAGTATACTGAGAATCCTTTGGATCAAAAAAAATTTAGTATGATTAAAATGTGGTAATTAATCAAAGATAGCTCTGGAATATAAGATTATAAAGCAGAGGGCACGATGATCAGCGTTAACATTTTTCTTTTCTTTCACTGTCTTTTCGATATCCCTTAGTGTTGAACTGGAGTGATTGAGTGGAGTGATCTACACAGATCATTTTGTGTGTGTGTTTTAATAAAGATCTGCTGATTGACACTTCTTGGTCCTTTCTAACATTGGCAGGTGTAAAAACAAAGCTTTTGAGTCTGTGAAACCATTTATCAGCTAGTCACCTAAATTTCAGCCTTTGTGTGCCTTTATACATTCATAGAATGGATTCTTTTTTTCCGCTAACTTTCCCTTATCAATCATGACCAAATAACTGCACATATTTTTTTTGATTGAGGTAATGCAGCTTTCACACAGGTAAGTCAAAGTCATTATTGTGTCACCTCGGAACTCCAGAGAACATTGTTTTAAGTTCTACCAGAAATGATTTGTTTCCTTGTGTTGGGAACTACCTGCAATAGCAAAAAAAAAAAAAAAAAAAAAAAAATAGGCATCTAGAATCTAGAGTTCCATGTTGTGTTATATATTTTCTGCTTTATAATAAAAATTGTAAATAGTTAAGTTCTTACAATATTTTAGGTACTGTTTCCATGCCCTTTAGAAGTGTTTTATCATTAAAATTCACAACAATCTTATGAAATAGAAAGTACTATTTTACCGAGTTTACTTTAAGAAATTGAGGCTGAGGGAGGATAATCAGTTCCTCACGTTAAGGTAACTCCTACGCGACAGCTCCAAGATTTAAATTCGTACAGTCTAACTCCAGCATCTATGATTTTTGTCAATGCCGTCATGATGCACATTCTGGTGGGATATTCAGGCATCTTTTTCCTCAAAGTTATATATATGATAATAGTATATGAAAAACTCAAATTCTTTTATATTGTAAGAAAAATGATTAAGAACTGAGCAACATTGCATTCTGGGTGAACTGTGTGTAGGTTTATACATAAATAAGACACACACAGCAATACACAAAGATCATTTGGCTTATTCTCTATTTCTTCCACATTAGCAATATTGTATCGTGAGAGGGCGGGTCTCAGACCCGAATGAGGCTGTCAGTGGCACCAACCTTTCTTTGGTTTCTGGTTTGTGTAGTGGTCCTGTCTGCAGAAGGGCTTATTCTACCTCTGCGTTTGCTTAAATTGAATCTCTGTGATGTAAACATTTTGTTCTTGCTGCTGATGCTGCTGTTATTTTGCTGCCTTTACTTTAACTCTTTCCTTTCCATTTCTTTGCATTTCAGTATATGGATGAGTTGAGGATACTGATTTCTGTTTAGGTGGGGTAGGAAACCCTCAACTTTTCCTTTTCTGTGTTTATATTTTGTGTAATGTATTGCAACAATCTGTTTGGGCTCAATTTCTCTTTTGTATTACTTGCCATGCTACTTTTTACGGTCTTCTCTCTACATAGTAATTTAAATTGGTTTCTTAAATTGATCTTTGTTGTTAGCCTTCTGTTCACTAAGAACGGTTTGTAAACCTCTTTGACACAGTTCAATTTTAGGGAGGAAGTGCATGACAAATACTGTCCTGGTTTAGAGACATTTCATGAAACTGTAGGGCTCACTCCTGGGATTCTCTTTCCTCAGATTCACTCAACTGCACCTGCCTGATAGACTCACCTCAGCTCTGGACCTGTGTTGACTGCACTAGCTTGAGAAATGGACAGAGCTCGTCAGCTCAGTCAAAAGAATTTAAGTGAATATTCTATAATTGTACAAATCAGTTTTTTGTGCAGGCTCTCTTGGTATTTTCACTGGCTAGAAATATCCGAAATTGTCTTATCTTGATATTGGGGTAGTAAAAGGGTGAACATCAATTTAGAAATAATGGAATCTAACCAAGTTGCTTATAATTATTTTGCTTATATGTCTAAGTATAGCTGCTTGATCGTAAGCAAAAGAAAATTTGTGTGTGTATGATTCAACATAGATCACTCACATTCTACTCCAATAATTGAGAAAATAAAAAATTAATAATTTGTTAAGAGACCATATGCCATTCGTCTTCATCTCTGATAATATTCCTTTGAGGGGATACGCTGCTTTATCCATGCCTTTTTGCCAAAGTCCATATGGCATATTATCTGTCATCTACTTAAAAACACTTCAACATCTATAATCTGACATATGTGTATTAGTTAATTTAAACTGTATTAATGTAATAAGGTATTCTAGGCAGGGATCTAAGCTTTAGGAACGATCAGAAAGGGATGGAGAACCTTCACTTCAAAGCCACAGAGGGCCTTACAGCCGCTCAACTGAATCAACTGATTTGATTTCACAGATCAAATCCCTGTTTTAAAAGGATCTGTTCCGTAAAATGTAGATTCATTCAAAACGCCACACTCAAGGATCCAGAAGGCCATACATGGGCCCGAGGCCTCAGATTCCCTACCTAACTCTGACCTTATCTGAATCTCTGGACAACTACACACTTTTGCAAGTTGTCAGCCTGAAAGTCAGAAATATATTTTCAGTAGTGAAAATGGCATTTTTTCTGAATGTAAATAGATATTAGATTTAAGATGTCATTGGTGAATTTGAAAGTATTTAAGATTGGGATTTACCTAAAATACTTTGGAGGTATATTTGGTTTTTGCATGACCAAGATATAAGAATTAAAGGGGCCTAGCTAACTTTTACTTTTAAAAATACCCAAGTCGCTATACCTAAGCAGTCATGAGTCCAGTGATAGGAGGTAGAACTTCTGGTTTTCACATGCCAACTATAAATATGAAGAAACCATTGTTTCTGGACTATCATCATGACAGTCTTGAGTGAATCTCATACGCAAAGTAGCATCTGTTTCATGCAAAAGGGAAAAAAGCTAGGACATAGTCATACTTATCAAATAGGTTGAGTACAGTACTTTGAAGTTTCTAGATAATAAATATTTGTTTAACAGATATCTATATGTATAGTAGCATGTGGGCTGAGACTTGTTTTTCTATATCCATGGTCTCCAACCCCCAGGCCAAAGACCAGTAGAGGTGGCGTGTTTGGAACTGGGCCACACAGAAAGAGGTGAGTGGCTGCTAGCCAGGGAAGTGTCAACTTTATTTATAGCTGCTTCCCCATACTCTCATTGCCTGTCAGATCAGCTGCAGCATTAGATTCTTAGAGGAGCACAACCCTACTGTGAACTGTGCATGTGAAAGATCTAGGTCCATGCTCCCTATGAGAATCTTACACCTGATGATGCGATTAAGGTGTCACTACTTCCCATCACCACTGGACGGAACCGTCCAGTTTCAGGAAAACAATCCCAGGGCTCCCAGGGATTCTGAATTATGGTGAGTTATGTAAGTATTTTATTATATAAATGTAATAATAATAGAAATAAATTGCACAATAAATGCAATGCACTTGAATCATCTGAAACCATCTCTCCCACCCTGGTCTGAGGAAAATTTGTTTTCCACTAAACTGGTCCCTGGTGCCAAAAAGATTGGGGATCACTGTTTTAAATAGTGGTAAATCTATGAAACAGTAGCTAAACCTCATTTCTTTTTAAGATTTCTGAACTTTCCCATGATTACCAAAAATAACCAAAGAGTTATTATGCGTAATCAAATTGGCTCGCATTAGTTAGCAATTTTCGTGTATACTTCATCCTCATCCTGACTATCCATAAATTATCTTTATCTTCTTTTTTCTTTATTGTTTGGGATTCATTGAGGGTACAAAGAATTAGATTACACTGATTTTGTTAGGTAAAGTCTCTCCTGTAATTGTGTCCTTCCCCCAAGAAGTGTGCCATACACCTTGACTCCCAGCCTCCTTCCTCCTCCCCTCTTCACGATCCCTTATTCCCCTCCCCCCACTTTGTATTAAATAATCTACTGCCTTCACATTAAAATACAGTACATTGGATTCCTGCTTCTCCATTCTTGTGATGCTGTAATAAGAAGAGTATGTTCCAAGTCAGTTCAGGATAACAGAACAGATGTAAAGTCTCCATCTTTTTTAATGGCTGAATAGTTTTCCATGGTATACATATACTGCAGCATGTTAATCCATTCCTCAGGTGGGTGGGCACTGAGGTTGTTTCTACATTTTCATGTTTGTAAATTAAGCTGTAATAAACAATCTAGTGCAAGTGTCCTTCTGATAAAATGATTTATTTTTTCTTCCAACTTCTTTCTTTACTGTCATCATTCCAGGACTATTTTAAACATATTTCTTTATGATATTTAGGGAGACAAAAGTATCCCTCTTCGGGCCGTGCCTGTGGCCCAGAGAGGAGGGCGTCAGCCCCATATACTGAAGGTGGTGAGTTCAAACCCGGCCCCGGCTGAACTGCAAAATAACAGAAAAATAGCCGGCGTAGCTGAGGCAAGAGAATCGCCTAAGACCAGGAGTTGGAGGTTGCTGTGAGCTGTGTGATGCCATGGCACTCTACCAAGGGCAATAAAGTGAGACTCTGTCTCTACAAAAAAAAAGAAAAAAAAAAAGTATCCCTCTTATCACTGAAAAGCCTGAGTTTTCACTTGGTCTTTCCATTTCCTCACCTCCATGTGATTTTGAACTCAAAAATTCTCTGACACTTTCTCAGTTCACCACATGCCTCTTCATTAATTAAACCAATGAAAACTTTTGAGTATTTTTCATTTTTTCCACTCATTTCTTGTCCTGGAAGCATTTGATACAATTGACCTCTCCCATCTCAAGACATCATGGCACTACTCTATCTTCATTCTGATTTCTGATCAATAATTCTCAGTATCCATTGAAGGCTCATTTTATCTTGCCTGGCCCTTAAATATTGATATTCCCTTAATAAACAACAAAACAGGCATTGTATTTACTGAGACACATTAATGTTCTTCTCCAACTAATGAGCTGCATGCTGGGGTGTGCTTGCTTGCCCGCTGCTTTCTGTTGGCTGTTTATCTGCAGGGGAGAATAAGTTCTGTTCTGCCAGGTCACTGTGAAGCCTTAACCTCCTGTCTGGTTCTTATTTCAATCAAAGGATTAAAGGGCTTTTTGCCCTGATTATTTCTAAAATATTTAAAAATATGTACAGGTAAAGGGACTATAAGGGTCTTAGCCTTCACTACAACAAAACATTACTTCTTTACTTGGAGGATAAATTTGAAACTGACCGACTTCATGAAAATAACAACAAAATCATTATTTAGCACCAGAAATATTAAGGAGCTTGACTCTAACAAAGTAGGAGAATCACTATAAGGAATGGGTGGAAAGAAATATGAGAGAGTTGACAAATAGTTTAAATTCTAATTTGAGTGACTGTCCAGTGATTCCTCTGAACAGGGTCTCTTAGGGTGACTAGTAATGACATTGTGAGGGCAATTCTCCAAGAGGCAGAGAGGAGCAGTGAGGAAGAAGTTATAATTTGTAAACTATAATCATATCATTCTAAATGATTGACTTTTATTACTGTCTGAAGTTGAGAGATTGAAGAGGGATTTTTGATCAATAGTTTACTGATAAAATAAAGATTTTGTTTCCATGTTTGGGAAATAGAAACACGGTTAATAGAAATACAAAAAGAACATGTTATTAGAAAAATTATAATGTTTTGACTGTCATATGAGACATTTTGGTGTGAGATTTTTTCCTAAACCTATGATTACGTTAATTTACAATTTAGATAAAGAATGTATAAGGTATTTTGAACTATTAAACACAATTTTAGGTAGTATTAAATACACATTATGTTAGGATTTAATTACTTTTATTCGATCCAAATTGGTAATTATTTTACAATTTTTCACACTTCTATCATCGTTAGTAAAGAGATGATTATATATCTAGACAATTCATAAATTTATCTTTGCAACCCAAATATCTCTATTGTCATTAATCAAATGTCTGATGAATATTTCTCCAAAGTTCTCCTTTAATAAAGGGAATCCTCATGAAAGGAAATGCTCACCTTCTTTCCTAACACATCCTTAACTTATCCTGTGTTCTTATGAAATGGCGAATGCACAAGCTAGAAACATCAGTCATTGACCTTTTATTTCCTTCAGCTTCCCTATTTAGAAAGCAATTTCCTTGGTTTTCTGTGGCTTCTATAGAAAAATTGTGTACAATAGTTGGCTTAAACAGCAGAAATGTATTTTCTCACAGTTATAAAGGCTGTGAAATCCAAAATCAAGGTGCCCGCTGATTCAGTTCCTTGTAAAGGGTCTCTTCTTGACTTACGGATGGCCACCTTCTTACTGTGTTTTCATGTGATGGAGAGAAAAAGAGAGCTCTGATATCTCCTGTGCTTTTTATAAGGGTACCAGTCCTCATAGATAGTGCTCCACCATTATGGCCTCATTTAATTTGTATCATCTCTTCATAAGCCCTAACTCCAAATAATCCCTTTAAGTGTTAGCATTTATACAGGTGTGTGTGTGGGTGTGTGTTCATGAAAACAAATATTTAATCCAAAACAGTTATGCAGTTTTCTTAATTATACCTATGTGTTATATCTTAGTCTGGTCATTTCTCCATCTAAAGTCCTCATTATTTCTCACTTACATTATATCAATAACTTGTTGACTGTCTTCCTATGATACCTGATTTCATGCTTTTAATTTGCCTTCCATTGATACATGATCAACACTAACATCTAGATGATATTTCTAAAAGACAAATCTGATATGCTATTTCCCTTCTTGTGAAGTGATTAAGGGCATTGGTAATTTGCAGGCTCTGGAGGAAGAGTTTCTGATCTTGGCTCTACCACTTGTTAGCCTTGTGGCCTTGACAAGTTAATTACTTAACCTCTCCCAGTCTTGGTTCACTTCTTCATAAAATAAGATCATCACTGCACTTACCTCATAAGGTTAATGAGAGGATTAAAAGAGAAATGAATGGAAGACATTTAACTCGCTAATGTTCACATAGTAAGCTCTCAGTGTAGATTGGCCATTATTATTATTTTCCAGTTAAAGCCTTTTGTAAGTTCCCTCCACTTTTAGGTAAACTATTATCTCCTTTTAATAATATGAGGACTTTCACAGTAGGATCTCAGACTACATCTCCAACTTGTTTTGTTACAAGGGACTGTTTTACTTTTCCCTTAAATAAATTACACTCACCAGTTTTTAGTTCTCTATATATCCCCCACTCATCTGGCCTCGAGAATATCACTCACATTGAGCACGACTTCCTCCTCACCAGTAGAGGTCACCTGCCTAATAATCATTAACAACTCAGTTCAGGAGCTTTCTTGTTCAACTAACATTTCATGATTTCTCCATCTTATCTAAGGAAGATTCTCTTCTCACCTCTCAGGACTCTGATAGCTGCTGTGTTTCTCATTCAGATCATGAATTACACTCTATATTAATTTCCCTTTTATTTACCTCTACCCTTTATATAGACAATAACTTCCCAACATGGTCCTTTTTGCTCATTTTTATTTTTCTTTTATTAGTTTTGTTTTTCAATATTGAGTTATAAAAAATAGTTAGTAAATAAATACTCCTAATGGATACATTCACCGTCCTTTTAAAATACCTATAACTTACCTTCTTAAGCCAGCAGCCAAAAAGCCTGTTAAGACTTTTGTTAAATTTATATTTGGCCTGACCTCTCTTTATCTTGCTTTGGGTCCTATAATGAAATAATATTATGTTTATAATTTTGTTGTTGATTTTATCTTTTTCACTGCAACTCTAGAAAATGGATTTTTTAAAGTCTCTTTTAGCGAGCTGAAACAGATTTTCAAAATGATTTAGTTAGAGCAAAAGAGTTCTTATAAAGCAGAAAAGTACTTCATAATATTTTAATTCCTTTCTGCCCCTCCAATCTACATTACATTCATTTTATAGTAAACTACTAATCTTAAGTTAGGCTTTCTGATGATTATTTTAGTACAAGAAGTATATGATTATCCGAGAATAGATTTTTTCTCACTACAAAATGAGGATCATAATTATGATTACATGCATGCAAATTTCAGAGTAGATGTTGTTTTTAATGCCATCATGAATTTATATATGAAACTTTTAGTTTCCTACATACTCATGAATGCCCATTCCCTTAGGTTACTGATTAGGTTGCAATTGAATGTTTTTCACAGGTAGAGTTTAGATTAAGTTATAGGTAAAATTGCAAGAGCCTATACAAAGACAGCTGGTATAATCTTAGCTAAAAATAACTGAACATTTCTTGGGTGTTCAATACAGGATGAAAACATAGAGTAGAGAGAAGTGACCTCAAATCGAACATATCTTGCACTGCTGTTTGTCAACAGTAAATTACATCTGATTTTAAACAAGAGAAGGAAAAACCACTGGCGACCTGTGATTGTGCTTCATGCAAGGATCAATACAAAGGAGAATAGGCTTTTTAGCTTTTTCCACATTCTCTGATTTCCTGGAGCAAATTGGAAGTACTTTTTGGTCATTCTCAATTACTAACACTTTCTCCCTAAGCCAGAGAGTCTACAGTTCTGGCTAGTGGGGTGAGGAGAGTGGGGACAGCTTCTCAAAGAACATAACAGGAGTGTTCCAGGCTGAAGAGTGCCTTGATTAAAAAAAAAAAAAAAAGGTAATTGGTTTTCACCTTCTATAACTGGATTAGGACCTCAGAAATATGTCCTGGGAAAAAGAGACAGAAAAAATTTTGTGTATTTTGCAAACCTTGTTTTGAAGTACACAAACCAGTGATTTCTAAAGCAATGTCAGGTTGAGAAGTAGTGAAACACAAGTTTTTTAAACCAATGTTTTAGAGACATTTTGCAGAGATATTTTTGTCTTTCCATGATGGCGAAAACAAACTACAATCTTACTCTATCCCTGAATTTTTCTGTTAAGAAAAAACACTGACTACTTTGAGTGTATCTCAACATTTGATTTACAGACTGGCTTAAAGTTAATTATTTTCAGATAATCCTAAAAACCTGGGTAATATGAGTTATGGCTAATATATTCCAAATAGCTTTACCATATCTTCTGCCAAAGTGAAACACGGTTTATTGTGGTAGAGAAAGAGGAGAGAAGAGGATGGGAGAGGGGAGAAGAGGAAAAAAGAGGAGAGAAGTATAGAAGAGAAAAGAATTTAGAAAGAAATGCGTCTATTAAAGAGTAACCGTATATCATGAATAAGATATATATATTTTTGATCCAAATTATGATTGGATTTGTGTAACTGATTTTAGCCATTGCATTTAGGGAATAATAATAAAGGATATGGTGAGAATTAAATAAAAATACTCCATTAATGATAAAATATCACTCAGAAGCATGCACTCTATATGTCCCTAAGCCTTTTTTTAGTTTAACAGTCACATCCTATACCCACATTACAAATTTGCATGGCAACCTTTCACAGAATAGTAATCAAATATAAATCATCTTACAGAATTTTTTGCTGCAAACAAATTGGACAGATTGGATGTATTTAATTTTCCTTCTGAAATTTCGTTGAATCCTGAATTTACCATAATTCTTTCTTAATAAGTTCTATGGAATTTATGGCTTCAAATGAGATTGAACAAATGCAATGAAATAAAACGCCTTCATGTATTAGATTTGAATATTTTTCAAGATAAAATAAAAAAGTAAAATTAAGAAAATTTCAAAGGTGTTTGTATTAGTACATAAAAGACTAAAGAAAACCTAGAAAACAAGTATTTATTTGTTTTAGAAACATATGCAATGCACCTCTGTGCCCGGTATTATGTGTGCCCCTGTACATCACTTGCTTGACAAAGCAAATATTGCTCCTGTTCTTTTGGAAATTATTACTTAGTGGGGACCTTAGTCAATAACCAAGTAAATAAAAGCAAATGTATAATTAAAATTGATTCTATAAGAATGATAAAATAAATATACATGAGAGAATAGAAGAAAGTAGTAGCTACTATAGGGAAACCCTGTGTGTATGAGAAGAATTTAAGCCAAGCTTGAAGCACAAGAGAGCCAGTTATTTGTAGAGGGGGGCAGTCGAGTGATCTAGACAGAATGGATACTGTGAGTAACTGCGAATCCGTGGATGGGAAGAGACTGACTTGATGGGGAAACTGAAGTGACTGTGTCTAGATTTTGTGAGTTAAAAGAGATATGATGGAGTTTAAAATGTATGATGCTCTTGTTGGATTTGTGTTAATGAAAACAAATGAACAAAAAGACTTTTCAGCAAACACCTAGCTGTGTTCTGTAAGAGGTAGGGGATAAAAGTAGAGAAACCAACAAACGAAAAGGCTATGTTCTCCCATTCGAAGTGTGAATATGGACAAAGAGGATCGGCACTACCTGAGAACATTTTAAATCTGTCTTCAGTGTCCTGAAGCCCACCCCAGATTTAGGAATATAGAATATTTATTTTAACAAGACCTCAAGGCAATTTATATGAATATTTTTCTCTTTTGAGAATCCATGGTCTATGTGTTTATTAAAAATGTCTTGAATTTACTAGGAAGTTGGCTTGAATGAAAATAATTGGATTGATTCAAGACATATTTTGTAGTTTATTTAATGTAACTTAATGAGTAATTTTTATTTATTTATTTATTTTTTTGCAGCTTTGGCCCAGACTGGGTTTGAACCCACCACCCCGGCATATGGGGCCAGCGACCTACTCTTTTGAGCCACAGGCACTGCCCTGAATAAGTAATTTTTTAAATCTATTCTATTAACATACTTCTGAAATACTGTGGAGAAGAAACATTTCCTGAGCTGCCACCCTTGTCTGAAAGTTTTCCCATCAAAATTGTCATGTATAATTATTCTCTTGTCTTATTTTTAAAAAATGTAACATTTCAATGACATTCAGTAGTGTATTTTTATTTCATTATAAAATTATAGACCATTAACTAAAACATGGTGATCAATTTGATATATTTACAATATGGCTTTATGTAAGTTTATGCACTCTGTATAAACCATCAAGCACACAGATCTAACAAACTACAAAAGCACAGAATGTATTTAATATGGTGGCAGAAATCAAAATTTTAAAAATTTTGTTATTTGGATACATATTGGAAATAACTATAGCAAATATTATTCAGTCAATATTTTGTGCTTACTATGTGCCGGGGTATATCCTGTGTATTAAGGATACATGAACAAATGATAACATGAATAAAAGAGAAAGATCATCCTCTAAATGAAAAAGAACTTGAACTGGAAATGAATAAAATTATAGAGAAGTGAAAAATAGGGCAAAGACTCTTGTATTTTTCTAATTTGAGCTGTCCACCTTTTAGGTAAATGTGCATTTATTAAATACATTCGAACAGTTCAGTAATTCAGAATGTGATTAACTCAAAAGCAGCACTAATCTACTTGCAAATCTTGGTTCTCTGGGAGATGAGGAAAGATTGAAAGGCTGTTTGAAAATGGTAACATCTGACCTACTACAAGCCTGGGTGAAAAAAAAAAGAAATACTAAGACCGCTGCAACAAAACAAACCCATAAAAGCACAACATGGGAGTGCAAACCATTTACCTTTACAACAGCTGCCTGGTGCAGATGAATCAAAGCACTGCCAGCAATAAACAGATCTGGTCAATGTCAATTTTCCCCAGGCATCTGGTATTGTCACTAGTGATTTTACCGAAGATTACCCATCAGTTAGTACAGATTTGTTTTTTAATTGGCCCTTACCGCACCTGCCACATTTTTCTTGTTCTTGGTCCCTGAAGCTTTTTGCAGAGAGGAAGAAGGTGGCTATCTAGAGAATATATTCTTAAAGCACACCGTGAAGGACATTCATGAGAACAATTAAGTTTCTAATAAAAGAGAAAAAAGTGACCTTGTTTAATATAAGGAAAAGAATATAGGGCAATTATTAGTGAATTAGGAAGAAGTAGCTAAAGCATTTGCATATCATAATTTAAGCCTTAGAAAATGATCAGTTTCACAGTGTTTCTTTTTAATTTCATGTAATACTCAAGTAGGACATGCTGGAAGTAAATTGTGAACAGGTGGGCAGGGTGTCTGGAGGGCAACACCACTCATCAGGATGACAAAGCAGCAAGACAGATCACAGGATAATCAGCAGGTGGGTAAGGAAGCAGCAGGCATAATCATTTCCTACATATATTTGGCATTAATTACAACTGTTGAAATGCTAGGGGTGATCTTATTTTAAGGTGAAGCAAACAAATGTCGTTTAAAATCTTATGTGACTTAGTTATTTACACATTTTATAATTATTTTATGTTATAATGCTATTGTATTATGATATACAAATATCACACACCGGCAAAATATATTTCAGACCAAGTTTATAAATCATCAAACACACACCTTGTTTGAGTTCCTCATGTCTATCCACAATTTGTTCTGGATAGAATAAACACATATTAAATTTAATACAAATACAAATAGCCATGAAACTTGAAGATATAAAAAATTAAATTTAATACAAATACAAATAACAATGAACTTGAAGATATAAAAAATTAGAGGAATTTTCATACATTGGTTTTATATCAATAAATGCAAACATATCATTAAATATAAATTTTGAACAAGTGACCTTGGATATTCAAATTTTGGACTAGTATAGATAACAATACCAAACAAGCACAACAAGACTGAAAACAAAAACATTCAAAGTTCAGTCTTTTAGAGGAATCCACATAGCTTGCAAAAAAAAATACTTACTGCTAATAAGATTAATTCGTTTTAGGGCCTAAACCTTTTTTAAGGTCTATCAAGCTAAAAAAAAAAATTACAACTTTGTGAAAGAATTTTGGTTGTTTTGGTGGGTGAATTTCAGCAAGAAAATGAAGACAAAGGGAAAATGTGCTGTGTTTCGCTCACACAAGTATTTTATCATTTACAAGACTTACTCTGACTGAATAAGGTGTGCAATTTAAAGAATTCATTTTTCCTTTATCATCTCCCTTACTTGTTTTGCATCATTTTATCATTACACTACTTTTATTGTTTCCTGGCATTTTTATCAGGAGAATATTATAGATGTTGGGTTTCTTCTACATAGTTATGGAAAATGAGATAAACAGGGATAGTAACTATGGGGGGGAAAGCAACTATTTCATGAAAAATTATAGTGATTAGCTTGGGGGCAGTTTCACCAAGTTGGGGAAGGCCAGTAAAACTGTGTACATCTAATGGTCTGGCTGACTTCTAAGTCATCAAGAGTGCAGGAGATTGAGGGCTGGCAGGGGATCATCATAGCAAGAGGATGCTGAGGAAGAAAAAGATCAGTTGGTAAGTAAGAAAGATCATGTAAAATATTGGGAATATCTCTGTGAATGTTGGCTTTGTATGAGTGTAGACTGGGAAACAGAGGGGTCGTGAAGAGCAAGCTTCCCCTGAAGTGCGCATTCCTGAGGTGTCTGCGGAAACACACAATCGTCCAATAAGGCAAGCAATGATAATAAATTTAAAGTAAAGAATAATGAAAAATTTTGAAAAATTTAAAGCAAAGAATAATTAAAATCACAAAAGGGAAGGAAAAGAAGAGGTAGGGAAATAAAGTGTAAAACAACTGTCTTTTAATTGCAGGTAGGGACAGGAATGGTATGACAATGCTGTAAAATCTCAATGCCAGCCCCATATGCTGGAGGTGGCAGGTTCAAACCCAGCCCTGGCCAAAACAAATGCAAAAAAAAAAAAAAATATATATATATATATATATTATATACCTTCAAAAATTTGCCCTAATGGAGTATTAGCTTTGGTTTTTGACTTGGTAGTATAGGAGAATGTATTTGTACATAAATACTGTGTTTTAAGAGATGACAAAGAGACAGATAGAGAAAATATAATAATAATAACTTTGAAATTTGTACTGTTTCATAAGGAATCATGTGCTGAAGTTTACATGTTTTTCCATAGTAATTTAAGTGTTAATAAGAAGCATTCATTTAACACTCAGCCATTTTCCATTAAGCTGGAGACTTCAGCTTACTTAATTGACAAGAGAAAGTTTGCATGTTTTATTTGTGCTAAAATGTAAAACTCGTAAGAAAATATTAGTATCCCAATGCTTATGATTAGTAAACTTCTCTGCAAAATATGTTATTTTTTCTGTATTTATGAATTGAAGTTTTAAATGGCTTTAGGTCTTGTCTAAATGAGTAGAACTCTACGTGTACCTTGATTTCTCAAAAATGACTCATGGAAGCACCACTAGAAATGAATAAATAGGAATAATAAAAATTCTGTTGGTACAGTGGCTACTTTTTTGTTCTCAAATGAGCTTTTGTCCCATTGTGCTTTTAGAAGCAGGCAGAAAATATCAAGGATCAAAAATTAGCCTATCTCCCATATCTACAGGGTAATGGGTTTAATTTAAAATTTGAAAAACTGGGCATGGATTATGAGGAAATTTACCTTATCCTCACATTCAAAAATAGTTTGAAACTATATTTCCCATGTAATGAGTTAATAATTGTCAAACACATACAACAGAGCCTGATTTGTATATACTACACTTGTGCTATGGTACTTGTTTTTGAGTGACTAAAGTAGTAATTTTACCTTGAAGCAAATCTTAAAGGTACCTGGGAAGTAGGCAGAATTTTGTTATTTTTTGGTAACATACACCACTTTTCAGTAAAAAATGCAGAGGCTACTCACTAAATATAAGGTAAATTTAAAATTATCTCCCCCATACATACATACAAACAAAAGCTATCCACACATTTCCTAATTTCCAGGGTCCATGGACTCTGAATGATACCAGGTGTGTACCCTTCGAGTCCCTACTCCCACATTCTCAGAGAAGGATTTGTAACATTAATTGAATTAAGGATATTGAGAAGGGAAGATTATCTCAGATTAACTGTGTGGACCCTAAATGCAACCCCATGTACCCTTATACGGGGGGCCCAGAGAGAGACTTCATCTCACAAAGGAGGTGCTATGAAGACAGAGCGGAGAGATTTGAGGTGCAGGCTTTGACAATCAGCTTTGCCTCACCCCAGTCTGGTCTCCTCTCAAGGTCCTGTTCTGAATCATTAGATACAATTGTCATCAGAAAAGTGAGTGCTCTCATGTCAATTCAGTAATACTCTTATATTCAAACACAGATCCTGCTTTTTAGGGGAATCATGACTGGAATCTGCAAAGTTGCAGCTCCTTTTACCTTTGAATGGGAGAAGTAATACATATTGGTGCTGCATTACTCCCATATTGAAGGGCACAGAGAGAAAAAAGTAATGTTAGGCAGAATCCCTGACCTCCAAACCTACTGTCTTTACTTTCCAGGTGATTAAAACCCAAGCAAACTACTATTAATGCCACAAAAGGGTAACGCTTAAAGTCAAAATCATGTTAAGAGATGATTGATGTCTATATCTACATCCAATCAGACTCCAGGTAGACGGTACGGGGAGATGGTCATTATATTAAATTGGAGGAAGAATAGATTATGTCATAGAATAATTATCCAGTATATTGATTAATGACGAGAGGTATTTCAGTTGGAGTTGAGAACAGAATTCCAGCCATGATATGAGATAAAGCTCTTGGGTTTCCTTGTTTTGAAAAGTTTTATCATTTGCATAATCAACATGTAGGATTTTATTTCTGGTGCTTGTATACTCTATGTGTTTTTGAATTATCAAAGGGAGATACAGCACAGTTTGCGAGAGAGAACGCAATTATGAAAACATGTGAGGGAATATTCTCTAAATATATCTGAATTCTGACCAAAGGCAATAATAATATTCCTATCTCCAATTTGCTGCTAGGCTAGTGCTAAGACTATTTAAACATGGGGAATGGATAAAGTTTGTTTTGTTGCTGTTGTTTATTGTTGTCTTTTAAATCTCCTAAAGTCCATTTCAAATGAAAACAGAAAGTCCTTTTAGTAGGAGGGTGGCAAACGCATGCTTACATCTCTTACGACCAAAGTCACAGTATCAAAAACTAAAGCCAGTAAGATTTTTACAAGCTTTTTATTTTACCCTACAACTAAAAGACAAATGATTTCATAAATGAGGTGTAGGACAGAACTATTTCATATGGAATAATAATGATGATGATACTTCATTAGGAGTTTATTATGTGTTTAAAATACATTATAATTACACGATCTCATTTTGATACAAATGCATGTATATCAATACTCACATACTGTGTATAAACTCTATTAATTCATCTATCTGTCTATTTATCTGTCTATCATCTATCTATCCATCTCTCTATTTATCTTTCTGTCTATGATCTATCTATCATCTTTAGTGAATACAACCGTAGAACAGCACATAATACTCAAGATACTTAGCCTTTAAGCCCCAATGCCTGGCCTGTAAAGCATTTCTGCAATTGTTGCCTGTCGCTCTGCAGAAGCATCCAACCTCTCTTCACTCTAAAATTGTGAAGAAAAGAGGATCCACCTCACTGATTTGTTGTGAGAAAGGAACGAGCAAAGTGGAGTGGAATCCACGCAAAGCATTTGGGACAGTTCTTGCTCATATAAAGATTTCGACTAAGTTCAAATAAGCTCATTTTAATCTTTATTACAATCTTCTGAACCACATATTTTTTAAATCCCTATTTCCTATGGTATTTTCATAAAGATGCCAATTCTCTATAACTAACAAATGGAGAGGGAGATGTGGGGTGCAACCTGAAATTTCTCTCTGCATTTCTCTGTTTCTCTAGATTAATTCACAAGTAGATTTCCTCACTATTAGAATTGACATGATTTGTAAGGTGGTGTATATATATCTCTGCTTCATTTTTTCTAATTTAAAAAATAAAGAAAATTATGGTATCTGATACATGATAAGTACTCAAAAATATTGGCTCTTAGTGTTTTTCTAATTGTTAAACTTACCATTTGCTTTTCATCTTCAAAGGCTTTATCTCCTTATTCACTGTCTTTCCAACATTCACTGTCATAAAAAAAAAATCACAAATAACTTTTACATAGCAGTCCTAAAATGGATATAAAAGGTAGGAAAGATTGTTTACAGAAGAAAATTATCAGTTATTAAACAAACTCACTAATAAACTTTTGGAACACAACATATGTGTATTTAGAAATGTGAATATCATTTTATGTTCTTCTTCCTATTTTAATAATTATCCTTTTTTGTTGTTATTGTTGTTTTTTAACCCTGGCCTTAGTCCCAGACTTTAATTACTATTCTTTTTCAACCTATCCTGAATTTTACTTTAGAGGAAAATCTCTTCAGGGATTTTCCTGCCTCAATACATTTCAGCCAACTTGGCATCAAACGTGTGCCGCCTGTCCCTGCTGTTCCTGTATTGTCTATGTTCCTCATCCCCCAGCCTATCTTCTGGGAGAAGAGCACCATTTGAAATATTTGTCTCTGTTAACTCTCCTGCCTTTCCTCAATTTCAAGTTAGATAATCTCTCTAGGTCAAAGAACTAACTTTTACACTCCACTTGATAATGAAGAATTAGCTCTCCAGTATATATATATTATATATATATATATATAATATATATATATATGAGTGTGTGTGTTAATCACATTAATCAAAAATAATCACATTAATCACATATCCAGTCTCATTTTGTCACCCTTGGTAGAGTCCCGTGGCCCGTAGCTCACAGCAACCTCAAACTCTTAGGCTCAGGTGATCTGTCCTCTTGCCTCTGCCTTCTGAGTACCTGGGACTACAGGTGCCCACCAGAACACCTGGCTATATTTTAGAGATGGGGTCACACTCTTGCTCAGGCAGGTCTCAAACCCATTGTCGGGGAACGGCCTCGACACTCAATGGGTTTCGTTCCTTGTGCCCTCGCGGTGCGAGGAGACTGGAAAATTATTAAGTGGAGTTACAGAATATTGATATAGATAAATAATAGACACAGACAAAGAGATAGTTTGAAGAGTAGTGGGGCTCAGGAGACGACACACTCTTCTTTGTAAGGCTTCCAGTATGGTGCCCGAGTATCAGGCTTGCTCTGTATTTATTTCATACATCAGTGATACAGTCATAAATCTCATGAAAGCAGGGCAAACAGTCCCATCATGGTTCTTGCGGTGCTTGCATTCTTACTAACGATTAACTCTACAGCTGATTATGTTAATAGCACGGATTTGCTTGTTACTTTTTACTGTTTCAAAGTACAATGGTCTTAATATAAACAAAGTCTTGGTAAGGAATCCAATCAGAAGTGGACTCAAGGACCAAATCGTAGCTGATCCACAGTGATACACGACGGGTGTGATGTTTGAATACTCTGACAGTCTTGTGTTCAGACAGAGAGACTCCTCTGGCCCAATTGAGGTGACAGAAGAAAAAAGATCTTTCTTCTCTATATCTGGTCCAGAGTAAGTCTTCCTGAGTTGGACAAAATTTAAAGAATCCACGGCCTTAACTCCCAAAAACCACTCCCTCTGAACACACAGCCTTGCCCTGGCAGAAAGCAGCTTCCAGGCCTCCAGCCAGCTGCTGCACCACAGCTGCAAGGGGAGGGGGGAAATACAACACGCCAGGCTGCAGAAATATTAGTGACAGGATCTCTTGCTTTGTCTCAAAGCCAGAAAATCAGGTCCGAATCGAAATTCCCATAACTGTCTCCCTTTGTCTAGACTTTGTTCCTTATTCCTAATAATATTTCTAACCTACTAACAATTCATAATTGAGTATTAGTTTCAAATTTATAAAATCATTATTACTGTTAATGTGCGCACCTCAAGATATGACTTCTCCCTTAAGTATTCCCACGTTCACTCTTCAACCCACGAGCTCAGGTGATCCACCCACCTCGGCCTCCCAGAGTGCTGGGACTACAGGCATGAGCCATCGCACCTGGCCTCCTGTATATTTCTATTATAGCTAATGACATCTAAAATAATTTCTAAAACATTGCAAAATTACTTAATCAACATTAGGGCATGTGTACTCAGTTTCTTCAGAAAAACTGCTCTATGAAGGATTCTTCAGAAAACAATCCAGACTATCTAAGATAAAATGTTTTTTTTCCTAATAAAAATTCTATCTTTTTCAAATCTTAATAATATTATAGATGTTCTCAGCTCAACAACAGGGACATTCGCATTTGTGGTTTTTGGATAGCTATAAAAATCAGAATTTTACCAAGTCTGGAACTCTTATTTGCATATTGCCCAATATAAAATTTAATAAAGTCAGAGTATTGATACCAATCATTTCAATATTTTTGTCAAAGCTAGAAAAAATAATTTGCATTACTTAAAACGAGAAATTTAACAATGAATATATCACATTAGATAAAAGTTGGAATAGCATTCATAGTACTGAAACTTTACGTAAATGTAGTCCATATTTTATTTCGTATTTTATGTACAGTGATTCATCTGTACATAATGTATAACTTGACTCTGTGTAAGAGATCCCATTTTACACATATAACCTCATGTCTATAGAAACTGAATGCTTTGCCTGAAGTCACACGAGCTGTATGCAGCACAGCTGATGTTTAAACCAGATCCGCATTCCAAGATCTGTGATTGCCAACATTTGTCTAGATCCTGTGCTTCTTTGAGCTATTCTCCCATTTCCTCTTCCCTCAATAAGCAACCACTTTCAAAGGATTCGTTGACTTGCTGTCTCTGCTTCATCACCTGACAATCTTTGAAAGGAGTCAAATGAAGCCATTCTTTTCCTGAAAACTTTTTAAAGATAAATTTGTTATCTAGAACCATCTACATACAATCTCTCTCTCTCTTTCTCTCTCTGACACACACACGCACGCACACACACACATTTAACGTGAACCATTGCCTACATGACCTCATTTCTACTAAAAAACCTTTTAGAAGGCCTTTAACAAAAAAAAAATAAATAAAAAATAAAAAAATGGAGGCCTTCAACAAATCACTGACTGAGGTTGTAGTTTGGTCTAAGGGTTTAAAAAATTAAGGAGCTTGTGAATCTGAAACCTGAAAACTTGGCTTCATTTTCTCCCATATTGTACCATCTTAGAATTATTTCTAGCAGAAATTTGACCCCAAGTATTCCATGCAGTAAATAATGGAAAAGTCTACTTCAGAAGTTCTTTCAGCCGGGTAATGGATTGACAATCTCATCTCAAATATATTTAAAAAGTCTGCACTTTCATATTCTGAACAGAGCACTAAACAAATCTGCAAAGCTCTTTTAATAATTTCTCCCTGCAGACTGCACACGGAGTTTGAATCAGGAGGTTTTGATTACATGAAACCACTGAGAATAGGATTGTTAATTCCTCAGACGCATGCACAGAATGAAAGGGAAATCTTCAGTGAAAAGATGATTAAAGACTTACAGGGAAATGGATTAAAAAGTGAAAACTGAAAGAAGTAAAATGACAAGAAGAAAGTTTATTTGGATATGTTTTTGTTACCCTAAATGCACGTGTAAAATTAATATTCATTCAGTCCAGGACAATGGTTCTGTGACCCAGACCAGCCAGGAGAATGTGAAGATCTTGACCAATAAAGTCACATATTAAGTGTTGATTTAAGAGTTATCTACTCACACTTAAAAAAATCTCTTTAAAAATATATTGTATCCATTATTCCATTAATAGATGACACTAATGCAATATAATAATAATGTATAATTCAAAGTCAGTATTTTAAAAAACAAATAATTAGCATTCAATTTCTCTATGTTTTAGTTGTATTCAGTGTATGCTTTTATGCTTTATATAGTAATACTCTTAACACAGACTCTTTATGACTAAATGAAATTTCTCTTGATGAACGTTGAAATAAGCATATTGTTTTAAATGAATACTTGAAGTGTTTTTTAGACTATAGTTCAGAAGTTTCTCCCCATTCCTTCTCTCCTAACCCTTGGCAATCACCAATCCACATTATGTTTATAAATTCTCTATATTCTGTGTGGATTTACCTATCTGGATATCTCATATAAAAGGATTCATTATGTAACCAATATGACCAGCATTTTTATAACTGGCTTTGCACTGAACAGAATGTTTTTAAGGTTTATCCATGATGGAACAAGGGTCAGTACCTTATTCCTTTTTGTGGCAAAATAATATTTTATATTCTGAATATCCCACTATCTGTTTATCCATTAATTTGTTGACAGACATTTGGGATGCTTCCACCATTATAAATCATGCCTCTATGAACAAGTTTATGGAAGGCATTTTTTTTGAGTATCTATTTTCAACTATTTTTTTGTGTATATCTAGAAGAGAAATTGCAGATTATGCTATTTCTATAGATACCTTTCTGAGAAACCACTAAACTGTTTTTGTCTGTGGTTGACACCTTTTATTTTCCTACCAGTAATATTGAAGTGTTCAAATTCCTCCATATACTCACCAATGCTCTTTTAAATCAGTATATCCATCCTAGTGAGTGTAATGTGGCATTTCATTGTACTTTTGATTTGCATTTCCTAATAATTAGTGATGTGGTACATTTGAATATATTATTTGAAGAGATTCAAGTTCTTTGGCCATATTCTAATTGTGTTTTGTTTTTTGCTGCCTAGTTCTAAGAGTTCTTTACAAATGCGTGACAAATACCCCTGCTTAACAAAGGTGTTCATGCTGAATATAAAACTGTTATCAATTCCCCTTCTCCCTATTTTCTCTAAAAATTCAAATGAACTTGGGAAGAATGGACATTTTAACAATATTGATGCAAGTCTCCTGAAGATATGTGTACCATGTTCCACGGAATTAGGAAAAACAATCCTCAATTTATATAGAATAAAATGAAGCTGAATAACCAAAACAATTCTTAGGCAAAAAGATCTGAAGGTATTATCTTACTCTATTTCAAATTATATTACAAGTTTAGAGTGATCAACTCAATGTGATCCTAGTATAAAAGTAGACACATAGATCTGTGGAACCGAATAGAGAACCCAGAAATAAAACTGTACACCTCTAACTCACTGATCTTTGCCAAAACAGACAAAATCATACTAAGAGCCAAAAGCAAATGTAATGAAAACAAAAATAAATAAATTGGACTTAGTTATACTAAAAGTTTCTGTACAGCAAAAGAAATTTTCAGTAACTAGACAACCTACAACATGGGATAAAATATTCACAAACTGTATATTCAACAAAAGATTGTTATCTAAAATCTACAAGGAACTTAAAAAAGCTGCAAGAAAAACAAACAAAAAACTGACGACCCCATTAAAAACCGTGCAAAAGATAGAACTGACATTTCTCCAAAGAAAAGGTACAAATGGCCAACAAACATGAAAAAATGTTCAACATCTCTAGGTATCAGGGAAACGCAAATTAAAACCATAGTGAGATATCACCTTACACCAGTCAGAATGGCTATTATTAAAAAGTCAAAAAACAATAGATGTTGGCATGAGTGCAGTGAAAAGGGAAAATTTATGTACTGGTAGTGGGAATGTACAACCTTTACGGAAAACAATGTGGAGATTCCTCAAAGAAGTAAAAGTAGATCTACCATTTGATCCAGGAATCCCACTCCTCGGTATTTACCCAAAGGAAAAGAGGTCATTAGATCAAAAAAGACATGCATCAGATGTTTATCACTGCACCTTTCACAATTGTAAAGATATTGAATCAACCTAGGTGTTCATAAACTGATGAAGTGATAAAGAAAATGTGAAAATGTACCCCATGGAAAACTACTCAGCCAAAAAATAAAATGAAATATGTCTTCTGCAGCAACTTGTGTGCAACTGGAAGACATTATTCTAAATGAATATCTCAGGAATGGAAAACAAACGCCCCATGTGCCCTCTTATAAGTGTGAGCTATGTAATGGGTATACATGGTCATATAGAGGGGTATTATACTTTGGAGACTCAGAAAGGGGGCAGTGGGAAGGGGCTGAGAGATCAAAAATTAGGTATTATTACAATGTGTATTATTTGTGTGACCGTTACACTGAAAGCCTTTGTTTGACCACTATACAATACATCCATATATCAAACACTTATATTCCCTAAATTTATTGAAATTAAAAAAATTAAATCAGACTTCAAGCCATAATTCCAGAATTTTGTTTGTCCTTAGACCCAGCAATAATATCTCTGCATATGCTTCTGATTTATACATTCAATTTGTTGTGACCCTGATGGCCTGGTCTCGGTCGCCGCAGGAAGGAACCAGGCGTGACACGGATTAAAGTACAAGCTTGTGGGAGGTGGGCTAACCTTAGTTGCAGGGTAGCCCTGAGCCCCCTCTGCAACGGCTATTTATTAAGGTTGTACACAACAGGTGTGGAGAGGTCAGGTAATTACATATGAGGGCTGCCTGCGTGAGGATTGCCATGTGCTCTCCTCACGTGTTCTTTCCCCACACCCCTCATGAAGAACTTCTAAGCATCAATGTTTAACACATGCTTACTAGGGAGTGACCGACCTTATCTCATTCCGGAACACTGAGTTACTTGGGGGATTGCCCCTAAGTCAGGAAACGTCTCTAGGCTTGCCAGGAGACTGTCCTGTTCTCAGCGTTTCCTTTTTAATGTGATAAGAATCAGTAACTGGCCTTTGCAAGCATGGCGTCCAGTCCTCTACACAATTATTATAATATCATAATTGTCTTCTTGAGCTATGTACTTAGTTTACTTTATAGGTTCCCTGTTTACCTTCAACTAGTGTTTGAGGGAGTAAAAGGTGTAGCCTTCACAGGAGTGAGACACATTCTTCAATTTGTGAAAACTGTAAGAAGTTATCCTACAATCAAAAAAATGATCATTTTCGTCCTTATTTGTAAGATCATAACATAAAGTATTGTTTTATGTGTCCACTTCATTTTATGTTATTTAATGAGTCCGCTTCATTTTGTCCTACCTGCATTTCCATTTCAGAAATAAAAAATAAATGAAATATAGTAATTTTGAATTTTCATTATTAAAAACATGGAAAAAATACACGTTGCAAGTAAAGACAATAAATTCAATGTCTTAATTTTTGTTCAGTGTCCGATTTTCTTTTGCTGTAAGCAAATAACTCACATATAACTAAAAATGTTTTCTAGTTTGAAAACCTGTATTTATTTCTTAGCTAAATCCTCACTTTCCAAATCTGTCTACTTTGGTATATAATTGTGCCACTGACTTAGCAATGTGGGATGGGATTTTGGTTTTCTTAAAAGGTATCCAAAAACTTATTTTACACATTCAAAACCAGTTTTGTATGCAGAAAGTGCAATAAACAGCAGGAGCCACTTTCAAAAATCTATCCCCTGAGAATGTCAATGAATATTCCAATACTGGTTAATTAAATGCAAAGCACTTGATTTCAGGAAGATAGTTATTTCTCATTACTTTATTATAAGGAAGCATATATGATGACCACAAACAGTTTAATATGCTTGGCTCCTATGGATGATTCTAGGCTGATTTTGTTTCTTTAATGAACAGGGTAACTTGAAAAAGTGCTAGTGTTTTTCCCATTAAAGCGAAGTCTATTACACTTGCCCATATCTTTGTAGTAAGAGTGACAGAGAATGTAGAAATCTTGCATCTGGAAGGAGTTAGCTAGTATAATACTTCCTAGTATTACAGGAAATAAAAAGCAGACATGCATGCAAAACTCTGTTAACAGTTCATCGTGTTATGGTACACTATGATAGAACTCCATGTGCTTAGTCAGGTGCTTATGCTAACACTACTGAAATCTCATCACCACGTCAGTCTTAGACATATGGCTGAATCTACAGCTACTTACTTCTTAAAGGAAGACTACAGTTAGTCCCTCCCACATCATTTATTGAATATGCGTGCAAAATGTGGTATGATATGATAACTTCATTTCATTTTTTCTCTTTTTCTTTTTTTTTCTTGAGATTGAATTTATTTCAAACATATTTGACTATGTTCCTGGACATTAGTTCTCAGATGAGGAACTATAAAACATAATGCCAAATGAAAATTCCAAGTGGATTTTATTTCTTTTACAAATTCAGCTCAAACATATACCTTCACATACACATATATATTTAAAACATATTTCGTGAAGTCTTTGGAAAAGCCAGTATATAAAACAAGTTTGCCAGTGCATTACATACGAATGGGGGCAATTTAGCATTTGTTCAGAAAAAAATTTTTGTGTATATTACATCATTTGATCATCTCCATAATTTGGGGGGAAGAACAGTTATTATGTTTTATAAATATAAATAAGACTAGATTATTAAAAAAATACAAGTAAAATTTATCACAGTGGCTTGCCAAGATTAATCATTCAGTTATACTTGCTATTTTAAGTAATAATGATTAAGAATTCGCCCCTTTTCCCTAACAGCAGTTGGGGTTTCTACTCGGAGAGGGAGAATTGATGCAGGACATCTGGCACCCTAGCCAGCTCAGCGGAGCCGGCGGAACTGCCCCCTCCTCCTTGGTGGTGTTGGTGCTGCGGCAGCCAGCTGAAGAGCCAGTGGGCTGGATGACAGGAAAGGAGGGGGACCTACAATGCCCACCAGAGGCTCCAATAGCCAAAAAGGCTGGACAACTGCTGAGGAGACACCTGTGCCTTGGTGTCTCCTTCACTTTACACTTGGGACTAAATGTGGAACCCCCACTTCCTATGCCTAGGTCAGTCTCTTGTGAATTTCATAGGCCTGAATTCCATGGATGAACTGTGTCCATTCATTGATGCACTCATTCACCTTCACCCCGGCGGAAGGGACTTCATTCATTCGTTTCCTGGCCAAGGAACCCATACACCTATATATACCCTGAGGCTAGAGGCCTAGAGGAGGAGACGGGGAAAGACCGGGAGAGGAACGGAGAGAGCTTCTCTCTCCCTACTTGAAATCTCTCCCACTACCAGG
>CAUYRH010014837.1:0-18659 GCA_963574655.1 Perodicticus potto
TTACAATAAACATTATCACCATGACTTTCACCATCACCATCTCTAAGTTGGTTAACATTTACTAAATACCTACTGTGTGCAAAATACTGGGTCTTCACGTAGGTGCTGCAGATCAAAGATGAGTAAGTCAGAGCTCCAGCCCTCAAAGAGCTCATAATCTACTTGGGGAGACTATATATATCACCCATTTAACTATCATAAAGATACATAAGTCGCAATAGAATATGCTCAGTATTAAACTAACTAGGGAAACATTAAATTCAACTGATGCTTGCAGAAGGGAAGAAGAGGCCTAGGCTAAAGCAGTCAGAGAAAGTTCCTGGTAGGGAAAGGAGGGTTTGAGCTGGGCCTTGGAAAATGTACAGAATACACATAAGAAGAGAATATAATATGCCTGAGTGTGGTCTCTGGAGTCAGATGGTCTTGGTTCAAATCCTAGCTCTGTCACTGATCATTATATTCCTTTCTTATTGTATTGTGGCGGGGGGTTTTCTTTTTCTTTTTTTTGGAGACATAGTCTTGCTCTGTCACCCAGACTGGAGCACAGTGGCACCATCATAGCTTGCTGCATCCTCCAGCTCCCAGACTCAAGCAATCTTCTTGGGTTGGCCTGCCAAGTAGCTACAATTACAGGTATGTACTACCATGCCCAGATTTTAAAAGTTTTTGTAGAAATGGGGGTCTTACTAGGTAGCCTAGGCTGGTATTGAACTCCTGGCCTCATGCAATTTTCCACCTTTCGACTCCAAAGTGCTGTGATTACAGTTGTGAGCCACCATGCATGCCCGGCCCTTCCTTTCTTATTGTAGATATTGATCTTGCCATAAGAATCCCCTTCACGACCCCTCTGCTACAGCTTTGTGATTTTAGGCAAGTTATTTAACCTGTCTACCTCAATTTTCTTGTCTAAAACATGGGGATAATAATAGGACATTACTATAGAGGTTTTGTGGAGATTAGATGAGTTAACGTCTGCAAAGTGTTGAGAACAGTGTCTGGCACTACATATGTGTTATTATTAGTAAGAAAGGAAGGATCAACACATCCTGGCCAGAAGGAATAGCCTTAGCAAATGTGCAGGGTGGGAATGTACAAAAACATATTTAGAAACAAGTAAACAGATTTACTGAGCTGAAGCTGAGGGCTCATCAAGGGGAATTGTCTGGCAAAAGTAGCATTTACAATTTGCAAATGACCCACCAGAAGCAGGGAAAGTGGCTTCCAAACACCTGTATCTCTCCTAACAGCACCCAGGAAAACTGGTGCACCTATCTGTGGCCTTTCCTGTGAGCTTCAGTAGAAGGCAGTCTCTCTGCTTTGAGTACTTACAGCCCATCTTTATGGCACTTTTGAGCTGCTTTGAACTATTTCTTTGGATACTTGTATGTAGACAAAAACTCCTGAGGGAACACACAGGATGGACGCCAGGAGGTAGAACTTACTGCTCTATGACAGCCAAATTGGGTGGCAGGGAGGTGAGCCCATTGCCTGTGAGGAGCAGGACACGGAGGTGTGGCAGAATCCCCAGATCACAGATGGCCTCTGCAGTCAGGCTGTTAAAGGAAAGGTCCAAGAACTACCATGCAAAGATAAAAGGGGGGAACAGAAACACTACATGTAACAATGATGCAGTGAGAACTAGCTATCTTTTTCCTAACTTTCCAGGATACCCCATCACCCACAGTATAAAACCCTGCTGGCTCTCTGGATTAACATTCAAGGTCTGCTGGAGTCAGTTCCCAAACTATTTTCAAGCTTTAGCTGCCACTACAACAAATTGACTCCTTCCCATTCCTTGTCCCATCTTTGCTTGTGCTTTTCACTCAACCAGGAATACCCTTCTTCCATGTATCCAAATCTAAGCCCCAAAAGGCCAGCTCAAAAAGCTGTCTCCTTATAAAACCTTTCCTAATTCCCCAGGCAGATGGACTCTCTCCCTCCCCTGACTTTGAGTACTTTATCTCAACTGTTCTCAGGGTATTTATCAAAGTTTGCCAGCTACCTGAGATAGCTAAATGTATGTCTGAGGAACAGAGATATTGGTACATGGATGTGCCTAGCATAGTGTCTGGCACCATCAGGAAGACTTGGGATTCTATCTGCCTCCTTAACATTACTCATATTTGTTCCCTCCAATCCATTCTTCACAGAGAAAGCAAGTTCTAACCCTACCACTTCTCAGCCTAAAACCCTTCAATGGATCCCTGTTATCCATAAGACAAGATTTAAACTCCTAAGCAAGGTTTTCAAAGTTCTCCAGGCTCTTCTACTACCTCCAGGCCCACATATCACTACAGTCCACTGTGTCTCTGTTTCCATTCTAAGACACAGTTTTTACAATACTAAACCTAAGCTGTTTCATCAGTTATTCTAACTCAGGGGTTGGCCAACTAAGGGCTGAGAGCCAAACCCAACCTGCTGCTATAGACCACAAGCTAAGATTTTCACATTTTTAAATAGCTGAAAAAAATCAAAAGAATATTAATAGTAGAGGGGCCAGTTATAACATTGACTCAAACTGTACAAAAGCAAATTATGTAACCATAAGGTATGTATCCCTGTAGTATTTTAAAATAAAATTAATTTAAAAAAAGAATAGCAGGGTGGTGCCTGTGGCTCAAGGAGTAGGGCACTGGCTCCATATAACGGAAGTGGCAGGTTCAAACCCGATCCCGGCCCAAAACTGTGAAAAAAAAAAAAAAAAAAGAATAGCAGTATATTACATGTAGAAATTATGTGAAATTCAGATTTCAGCATAGTAAATAAAGTTTTATTGGAACAAAGCCATGCTCACTTGTTTACATACAGGCAGCTTCCACGTTATAAACATCCTACTTTTGTACAACTTGTACTAATAAATGGAGGCTATTACAGTAAGTCCCCAAATTACAAACATCTGACTGATATATGATGCACTTTTATAAATGGAGGGTATTACACTAATAGGTAAATATACCTGTTCCAACTTACATACAAATTCAACTTAAGAACAAATCTACAGAACCTATCTCCTTCATAACCAGGGACTGCCTAAGTTATCTATGGCCATTTTCCTTCTACAACAACAGAGCTGACTAGTTATGACAATTATGACTAGTTATAATCATATGGACCACAAAGCCTAAAGTATTTGTCCTCTAGTCCCCTGTACAGAAAAAGTTTGCAGACCTCTATTCTTGCCACTTTGGCTATTTAATGTTGGGTACAAATTTGCTTTCCATAAAATTAAGTACAGCTCAAAGAAACTTATAGCCATAGAATCACAGACCACAGAATTTCACAGCTGGGCCAGAATTTACAGAGGGGGAAAGTTAAGTCCCAGAAAGGGTAAGATATTTGACCAAGGATGTATGGCAAAGTACTGGCAGAACAAAAGCTAGAAACAAGGTCTTTTGACTACCAGGGCAGGGCCCCAGCTGAATCTTTTTCAGATATGCAAGTAATGAATCAAATTATGGCAAAGTTAAGTTTTTCTAAATTGACTCTTAAAGATTTCTACTCTGGACTTTTCCCCTTGGGGCAGCCTTTTTTCACAAACAAGAAGATTTCTGACCTGGCCACTACCTCTGCTGAGTTATATTATGTTTTATTACACATCAAAGTATTCATTTCTGTGAGCTGCAAATTCAGGATATTTTGACATGTTTATCCTTTTTTTTTAGGGAGCCCTTACAAATCACAGAGATGAAAACAACTAACTGGTCAGGAGATTTCCTGTTTTCATTTATATTCTGCATCTTAAATATGATCTGCTCTCTTATGTAAATAAATACCCTTGGTAAGTCCAAGTCTGTTAGATACATAATTTTCATCATGCTATCAAACAATAAAGTAGGGCCTCCAAAAAGTCAGTAATGATCAACCATCAGATCCAAGCTCAGCTGTGGGGGCAGAGCCTGACTCCTTCCCTATGGCCCATTAGCACTTCAAATTGGGGTTTGAAGAAAATAGGGGTGAAAAAGACAAGATAAGTGGCACAATGCAAAACACAGGAGCTCAATGACTAGTCTTTGAGCAAGTAAAAGAACAAATAAATGGAGGTTCTTAAGAAGGTTCTGGGCCCTGAAGTCAGAGAAATAGCTCTCCATATCTCTAGTGCATGTGGACCTTGTCATCCATTGTCTATAAAAAAATTCACTATAATTTTTTTTAACATGGCACAAAATTGCATCAGTTGTTGGAAATTCATTTTCTATTTTATTGGACTTTCAAGAGCTTTGCTTTCTGGACAATTCTGAGGACCACTCTTATCCCAACTCATAGTAAATCACTGTTGTCTTCAATATGACTTGAAACCATAGAGAGAAGTTCCATTATATTCAGTATAGCAGGCTTTAAAAACGCAAGGACATATAATCCATTTTAGGAAGATGATCATCTCAAGAGGTTAAAACCTTTTAAAACTTTGGCATAAGTCCCTGAAAAATTCACTTTTGTGGAAGTTTTCCATGTCTGAGAAGACTAGGTTAAGTGAGTCTTTTGTGAAGAAAGGCTAACCCTTGATGTTTGCAGAGTTAACCATTTAAGTTACCAACACTTTGGCATTGATCCTATGACTCACGACATGCAGATATTTTGCAGGGGTTTGAATCTGAAACACTTCTACTACAAGGCCAGCAGGTGGGGAAGAATCCATTATTCAGTGAGTAAGCATGGGCCGAATGCTCGGCTCCTCACCTGGCTCTACCTCTACCCTCCATGTGCACAGTGGCTCTCAAGTAGTGACCAGCTTTCTTCTTTTGTAAAAAGTGGTCCTCAAGTCTTCATGAAAGCTGAAGAGGTAATTAACTTGAAGTATAAGGAAATGCATAGAAAATGCATGACTATGGGAAATTAAGGAGAAAGCTAAGAAGGCAAACAAAATTTTCTGTATTTTGTAATCTGGGGTTTGGAGAATAGCTGCAAATGTACTAATATCAAGAGTCTGATGTTGAACTCATAGGAGCATTATTTTATTTCATACTCATCTCTGGGCCTCTACTACACTATACAGCCTGCGTTGTTCCAGTCACTGGCACTGATCCAGCTCACTTGGACTAGGATGGGGCTCTGGAATCAGTCCATAATGTCTCTACCTCAGCTGGTCCAATCTGCTACATCTAGCTCCTAACCTCCATGGTTCTTCAACCCCCACTGCATCCAGATCTCCCCTCAAACTCTCCTTCCTATAATTCTCTGTTTTAGCCCACTTTTTTTGCACAGACTTTCTTGAACATGACCATTGGCATTTATTTTCCTGGACCATGCACCACTGCTATAGGTAAAAAACTATTTGCTACCACTGCTATCACCATCACCACCACTGCCACCTCTCCAGGAATAATGTAAGGGCCTGGAAGGCCCAGAGACTCAGGGAGCCCCTTCCCAACAGTTACAATCAGTAGAGAATTCTACATCCATTTCTTATAGGCAATAGGTGGGCACCAAAAACTCCCTACCTCCAACTTACTTCCAAGAACTTAAAGTCTCCATATTTCACGTAGATTGTTCTTATGCCATTAAATGCGAGCTCCAGTTCCTTTAAGGCTGGAAATGTGTGAAATGCCTCTAGATGGAGAGGAAATAGAGAGAATCTACAGCTTGTAAAACATTTAGGAGAAATATTAATAATGACCATTTACTGGGTTCCCACTGGGTTAGGCCAGGGATTGTTGTAAGGTGCTTTACATACATGGTCTCTAAGTCTCTAACGACCCTGAAAAATATGGATTACTACTTCCATTCTATGGCTGAGAAAACTGAGACTCAGCCAGGATGATTTGCTAGAAATACAATTGCTGGTAAGTGGAAAAGCCAAGAATTGAATTCAAGTCTGTTCAACCGTAAATCCCATTTTAAAGATTTTTTATTATTCCTGATTACAAAAGTTAAGCATGACTACCAAAAATAGTCAGACATCATGGGAAAATTAAGTTCCCTTTAATAACAATACTCTTAGATAACTATTAAAAGATTAATGTATAGCACCTGACTTTTTCTTACGTATATATTGAAATACAAACACGCTTATTTTCACAAAAATGGAATCATACTATACATAGTGTACTGTGACTTCTTTTTTCTTTTTCCTTAACAGTATGTCTTAAAGATTGTTCCAGGTCAAAACATATAGATCTCCCAATGTCGTAATTATGTTCTATACAGACATACATAAGTTTACTTATCCATTCCCCTACTAATAGCCTTTAGGATATGTGGATAAAAGGTCAGAAAACTATTTCCCCTCTGCCTGAGAACTGGACCTTGGGTTTTCTACCCCTGTTCCCTTGGTAACCTGAAATAAATGGTGTGGTAACTGTGTTACTAGGCAATGCCATTTGTGTAAAAAAAAAAAAAAAAAAAAAAAAAAAAACACCCTAGGTCTGCATCTGGACTAGAATAAACTATAAATGAATTATAAATTTCTGGATTGGGCACCACAACTTTGGGCTTCTCTGTGTACAGTGACTCCTGTAACTGAACATGTCTTTTGCAGGAAATCTAGAAGCTATACCTCTGAAGTGTTACAATGGCTATTGGCTCCTGTGAGGAATGAAGTTTCTAAGCCAGGGTGGCTCTTGCATTTATCTAAGGATAGTCTTGCACCTAAGCTGATAGTAGGGCTCAGGGGACACAGAGAATGGCTCATGGATAGCTGTGAGAACTATGTTGAAGAGAAACTTCTGAGGCTATCCTACTAGCACACTGGTGGAATTACTTACAGCCTTCTAAGTGAACCTGGTGTTGAGGGTACCCCATGATAGTCTTGTGAGACAGAATGTCCAATAGAGCCTAAAAAAGGACTGCTTTGTGGGTATTTTAGCATGTTTACAATGAACATCCTTATACAAGTGTATTTCTATAGAATAAATTCCTGGAAGTATAACTACAGACGATGACTATTTGAAGTTTTAAGAAACACTACCAAATTACCTTCAAGATGTACCAACTTATTATACCAATTTATGATACTTCCTCTAGCTAAAAACAAGAGTATCAATTTCCCTACCAATGCTGCCTGTCATCAGTCCTTTTCATGTGATAGGCGGAAAATAGTATTTTGATGCTATTTTAATTATCAGTGAGGTTAAGCATCTCTTCATATACCTATTGGCCTTTGTATTTCAAGCTCAAGCTCCTGACAGACTACACTGTCTCCTAAAGAACAGGGACCTCACAAATGTTCCTCTAAAAACACTACTCAAACTCAATGCAACAAAACTGAACTCATCCTATTCCCTGCCTAACCTGCCCCTCCTCTAGTCTACTCCGTCTCAGGGAATCCTCTTGGTTTCTTACTCTCCCTACATCCCCACCAGTTATAAAGTCCTGTTATTTCTACCTCATCCTGAAACAATCTCTCTCTCTCTCTCTCATCCCTTTTGCCACAGCCCTGGCTGAGGGCCTCATCTCCTTTCCCCTGGAAAACTAAAACAATCTCAGGTCCCCTGGCCTCCATTGTCTCTTCTCTTAGAATCCACCCTCCTCACAGCTGCCACTGAGCTTCTCTACTTAAAAGGCTTCCAAGGCTCTCTTTTCCCTGCAAGAGACTAAGTCCAAATCATTCGGGGTCCTTGATAATCTAGTCCCTGTCATCCTCATTTCTCCCCCACATGCATCCCTTGTATAGGTACAAAGCCTCTTCAATCTTCCTGATCAGGCACTGCCTGCCAGTCCGTATTTTCTCCAACAGCCTGAAATGCCTTCTTACTACCTTCTACTTCCTGAGACAATCCTATTCATTTTTTGGTCTCAGCTTAGATGCTCTTCAGAAGTTCCTCCTGACATTCTAGCCAGGGTTGAAGCCCTCCTTATATGCTTGCATAGCATTTCCTGATTCCCTTGATCATTCCTCTCACCATATGCTCTAATTGTCAGAGTACATCTCTCCCCTTAAACCAGGAGCTCAGGCAGAACAGACACAGTTTCTAACAGCCAAGCACTCACATATTCTTAACACCCAGCAGGGGTTGCTATGGATCTGCTGAATAAGGAAGAAGCCTTTATGCTCCTATAGGAGAAGTTACAGGCTTTAACAACATTTTTATACCCCTATTTTTGAGCCTGCAAGGCACACTACAAGGGGAAGAAGAAGGGAATTATCCCCACTTGCAGACAGACAAATACTTCACAGAGAAATATTCTAAGTAGGTAGTACTGGTGCTGGGCTGGAAATAATGTCTGTGTGGTCTTTAGCACTTAGTCTGTTACACAATAAAAGAGAGACACATGGACAATCATAGATGGAAGGGCAGACAAATCCTAATACAAGTGAATAGTTATCCTGGTTTTCAAGAAGGACAAATCTTACCTAGAGGCAGTAGGTTTTCTGAGGCATTGACATAAACCACGGACTCAAAATGCTTGAAGTCTTTTTCCTTAGCCTGTAGGAGAGTATTTCAGAAAAAACACAAGATTAGTTCTTTCTGAAGCTTGCTGAAGCTCCAGAGCCACACTTGGAAGCAACTAAGGCCTAAAGGGATATGAGACTTCCTTAGCGTAAGACCAGCTACTTGTTGAGGGCTATAAGGCTCCCTATTTCTTTTTTTCTATTAAGAAATATTTCAAATATACAGAAAAATATAGTGAATGATACTCTGAAGACCTATGTAACCACTACCTAATTTTAATAAATCTGAATATTTTGTTGTCTTTACTTCAAATTTCTTTTTTTTGAGACAGAGTTTCGCTCTGTCACTGAGGCTAGAGTGCCATGGCCTCAGCCTAGCTCACAGCAATCTCAATCCTCTTGCCTCCCCAGTAGCTGAGACTACAGGTGCCCACTACTACACCCAGATAATTTTTCTATTTTTAGTAGAGATGAGGCTAGTCTAAAACTCTTGACCTCAAGCAATCCTCCTGCCTCCCTAATTGCTAGGATTATAGGCGTGAGCTACTGTGCCCAACCTTTACTTCAAATTTCTTTAAAGAAATGAAACATTACAGTGGGTGGACAACAACCATCAGCACTCCCCTCCAAGTATTCCTCCCTTAACTTTTAACAGCTATCCTGAATTGGTGATTATCATTCCCATACGTGTTCTGTACTTATATTATACATATCATGTATTTTATATACATGTATGTGTATTTATCTTTATTTTATTTTATTTTTTTGCAGTTTTTTTTTTTTTTGGCCAGGGCTGGGTTTGAACCCACCCTCCGGCATGTGGGACCAGCGCCCTACTCTTTTGAGAAATAGGCACCACCCACATGTATGTGTATTTATCAACCATATAGTACTATTCACGTTTTAAAACTTTATATTAAATGCAATCATGCTATAAACATCATTCTGCAACCTGTCTTTTAATACTCAGCTCTATGTTCCTGAGATTTGCCTGTAATGATACATGTAGCTCTTTTGAAATTTGCTTATGTTGATGTAGCTCTACTTCAGCCATTTTAATTCCTGAATAGTATTTCATTGTTCATATATATTACAAGTCATCCATTCTCAGTTGGTGTAGATTTAGTCTGTTTCCAAATTTTCATTATTATAAACAATGATGCAATGAACATTCTTATAGATGCCTTACCAAAAGAGTTTCTCTAATGATATACTCCTATCAAGTTGTGAGGAATGCACATCTTAAACCTTATTAGATGGTGCCACATTGCTCTCTAAAGTAGTTAAACCAGTTTACAGTCCTATCTGCAATATATGAGAAGTCCTATTTCTTTAATTTCTTGTGAACAGCATTATAAAACTTCAATTTTGCCAATCTAATGACTGTAAAATCACATTGGCATTTACATTTTCTCTTACAAGGTCAAATGTATTTTCCTATATTTATTGGCCTTTCAGGTTTCTCTTCTGTATATTAACACAGAAGAGATTTAGATATATTTATGTCTATTGCCTATTATTCTACAGGGTGGTTTTTTTTTTTTTTCCTGTTGTTTTGTGGGAGCTCTTTACATATTCTAAATCCTAATCTTTTTTGGTTGAGTTAATTGCTGGTATCTTCTTCCACTCTACAGATTATTTTTTACCTTTGTTTATGATACCTTTTGTTAAACAGATCTTTAATAAACATTTTCATTTACGGTTTAACCATAATGCTAACAAGTACCAACTCCAAGCTTGGGTTTCTGCTAAGCTATCATGCTCTCTAAGGTGTGTTTCTGTGTGTAAGGCTGTTAGTGGCCCATCCTTTGAGCTAACAGTCAGCACTCTCATGTTTCCCTCACTGACTTTATTACCTAATCCCCCTCACTGACTTTATTACCTAATCCTATCTATCTCCATAATCATCTAAGCCTGGCCTCCTCCCTCCCCACTGGACTATATGCTCCAGATTTTGTGGAGCCATACTAAGCCTCAGCAATGTTTGGTGGGTAGTTGGGTAGGTGAGTAAATAAGCAAAGGAAGAATAGACAGTACCCAATGGGGGACTGAGTTTTGGCCAACCATGTTGTAGCCCTCAAAAGCTGCATTGATAGAGACCTCTGAAATTTTCTTCTATTACTTTGTCTCACCATTATGTATGTGAACTGTATATTACATTAATATGCCAGCCTAGAATGAAGAGCCTCTCATCCCAAGACAAATGAATTTCTACAGTTAACCCATCTCCAAGTAACTCAATTCTGAAAATATGAGTGAATTAGGACCAAATGAAGTGAATTAGGACCCTGTTAGGGACTAGTCTTCTCCACCACTAATTTGGGGACCCTCTGGGCTCATAGTTCCTACTCCATGGGACTGGCTTATACAAAAAAAAATCTCACTTGATATGCAGTGGAAGCCTATAAACCAAAACTATATGCCATGATATCCTATATATACACTAGCTAATGATGGGTCACAAATTTGGCTCCAAGCAGCCCATAAGCCAATGCAAAGAAAGAAACACAATTCATTACATGAGTCATAGCACCTCTAAGTTAAGAATAAACTAGCTTCTCAGGAAAATCATTACCATTTCCGGCACTGAAATCTGAGAGAAATTTCTCTTGGAGGCTCTTATTTTGGGAACTCAGTGTCACACATGGATTACACCCTAACAAAATTATATGGCGAATTTAAAACCAGTTTCATAAGGCAATTTCCTCTAATTCACTTCAAACAGGACAAGGACTATGCCAAATTTATAGTAAAAGCTTGTGTCTGAATATTGTTTCCTACCTAGTATGTTCTGGTCTGACCTTCCTCCCATGTGACCAGATTTCCAGTCCCCAGAGGTTCTGGGGAGAGCAGCCAGGTTCTGCCTCAGGCCTGGCTCACCCCAATCACATCTTTGCTGGTTAACCTCACCTTGGAGAACTTTAGGCCGCTCACATTAACGTTGCACAGATCTGACGGCTTCCTTACACAGTGATGCTTCAGCTGGAACATAGGACAGAAAACCAGTTCTCAAGGTCCGAAGAAAATGTAATTAACTAATCTATTTCATTTCATTTTTCTCTTATCAAGTAATCTCATACATTTGTCATAATGTGATTGCTCATTCATTCATTCATTCACTCATCCATTCACCAAATATTTAGCATGCAGTACTTCGGGCCCTACACCATGCTAAACACATGAACAAACTTACTTCTAATCTTAACTAAACCATTGAACATAAGATTATATCCCTTTCTTTAATGAGAAAAACAAGGTTAAGAGAGGTAAAATATGCCTTGCCTAAGGTCCTACATCTAGTTAAATGGTAGATCTGTGATTTGAATCCAAATCTGTAATCACTAACGCTGTGCTCTTTTGACTACCATATGTCGTCCCACATCATCAAAAAGTTAGAGGCAAAAGTTAGCTTTGGAGCTTCTACTTATTTTAGTCAAATCTCATTCCTCTTTTCTGTTAATCATTTATTATGGAACCTATTGTGTTTAGGCACTGAAATAGGCATTAAGAAACAACGAAATTAAAGCAGAAACATTCCATACCTTCATAGATCTTATAGTCTCATGGGAAACCAAATAGCAAGCACATATATATAAATATGATAAGTATTTTATTTTTTTTTATTTATTTTTTTTTTTGAGACAGAGCCTCAAGCTGTCACCCTGGATAGAGTGCCATGGCATCACAGCTCACAGCAACCTCCAATTCCTGGGCTCAAGCGAGTCTCTTGCCTCCGCCTCCCAAGTAGCTGGGACTACAGGTGCCTGCCACAACGCCTGGCCATTTTTTGGTTGCAGCCGTCATTGTTGTTTGGCGGGCCCGGGCTGGATTCGAACCCGCCAGCTCAGGTGTACGTGGCTGGCGCCTTAGCCCATTGAGCCATAGGCGCCGAGCCTATGATGAGTATTTTAAAGGAGAAATTCAAGGTGCCATGGGAAACCATAACAGGAGGTCCTAACCTCAGACTGAAAATGAGGAAATATTTACTTGAAGTAATATTTTGGCTGAGAGCTAAGCGCTAAATAGGAGCTGGTCTCCAGAAAAAGGATAGTAGAGATGTGAAGGCTACCAAGGCAGGAAGAAGCCAGGTGCTTTTAGGAAGATTTAGAGAGTCAGTCATTAGATCATATAGGTACACATTGGGTCTGTAAAGGAGCATGCATTTTATCCTACAACTGATAGAAATCTTTGGACAGTGCCTGTAGCTCAGCGGGTAGGGCACTGGCCACTTACACCCAGGCTGGCTGGTTCGAACCCAGCCCGGGCCAGCTAAACAACAATGACAACTGCAACAAAAAATAGCCGGGCACTGTGGCAAGCGCCTATAGTCCCAGCTACGAGGGAGGTTGAGGCAAGAAAATCACTTAAGCCCAAGAGTTTGAGGCTGCTGTGAGCTGTGACCCCATGGCACTCTACCGAGGGCAACATAGTGAGACTGTCTCAAAAAAAAAAAAAAGATTAAAAAAAAGAAAGAAAAGAAATCTGTCAGAGATATTTTGGCAGGAAGCTGACAGTAATTTTATAAAAATTGCTGTCTGATACATACAGATGTATCAGAGTACATCGTGCAGATGAAAAGATAGGATAGGAAAGGAAGAGATCAATGCACCAGACATTGTTAAATACCTTCCCAATACCTCTTCTCTACTTCTTTCATGTGAAAGAATACCAATGTTATTCACATTTCCCTGAGTAGACATGTTCTTAAGCCCTAGCTCCAAGGGATAAGTCCTGATCTGCCTAACCCAATAGGTCTAGGGGTTAACCCATGACTACTTGGGTATGTGATATAGGTCTGTCTGGACAATGTGACACTGGCTGCTAGGAGTGAGGGTGAGGGACTAGTTTTGGAAAGTTTTTTCTTACTTCCAAAAATAGACATAAGACAGTGGCAATCCCTTCTCTACCTCTGGATGTTTTCTTCTATGTGTGAATCAATATTAATGTACAATCCAGTTCTCTCTCTCTCTTTTTTTTTGGAGACAGAGTCTCACTATATCACCCTCAGTAGAGTGCCATGCAGTCACAGCTCACAGCAACCTCAAACTCTTGGGCTTAAGCGAGTCTCTTCCCTCAGCCTCCCAAGTAGCTGGGACTATAGGGGCCCACCACAACGTCTGGCTATTTTTTGTTGGAGTTGTCATTGTTGTTTAGCTGGCCCAGGCTAGGTTCGAGCCCACCAGCCTCAGTGTATGTAGCTATAACCGCTGTGCTATGGATGCTGAACACAGTAGTTACAGCTACATAACCTGAGGCTTAGGACCTCAGTTGAGGCAAATTACCTCTTAGGACTTCAGTTTTCCCATCAGCCCAATGGCAGCAATATAAAAGGGATGACAAAACCTTCCTCACATAGTGAATAAATATAAAAAGAAAGTTTTGTAAGTCAGTTTTGGTCTCTTTGTTACCTGGCTGTAATGATTTGCCAATATCACTCTAATAGTTTGAAGTGGGTTGGGAATAGCTATGCCAGAGCAGGGCAAGTCCTTTCTTCCACCCCAGTTGATGCTGCCAGTCACCCAGGATGCATTGACTCTTACCAGAAAAGCCCGGTCCAGGAGGTGTTCAGGTAGGTTTATTTGGTTGGCCCTCCGAGACCCTTTCTTTCCCCTACCCTCAAAAGAAACCTTCTTCTGGCTTTCCTGACCTTCAGCTGGTATCCCAATCACATCCTGGGGCTTCCTCTTGAAGTTATTTTTCCGAGTCACTAACCAGTATCCTCGGCCTGTTGAGAAGATTAGAACAGTAAAAAGGGGAAAAACTCCAAAGCCATAACTGGTTCAATTACAAAATATTTATCTCTAATAATAGCTCTGAAAATAGCTCCCAATTACCTACTATGCACCATTACTGCTGATGGGGGTGGGGCAAAGGAGTCTACATATGGATCTCATTTAATTGGCCCCCAAATCCAGTGAAGGGCATGTTACTGTCCCCATTCTATAGATGAAGAAGCACAAACTAAAAAAGGCAGAATGACTTGCCCAATTCCATCTTTCACATTTTTATCTCTGTATCCTATTGTTTCTTCAAGACCTAAGATCAAGTATTTCCTGTTGTCAGTCTTTCCTTGTCTCCCTCAGTAGAACTGATCATTCTTTCCTGTGCCAGTTACTCCTTCATTGGTCATCTCGTGGGTGAAGCCCAATGGGTGACCTCAACTCAATGGGTTCCATCTTCTCAGACCTCCATCATTATAGAGGTTGTATTAGGAACTCAGAGTAAGAAAATGATAGGACAGTTGGCATTAAATAAACCAATAATATATGTTTACTGTAGAAAGAATTTAAAAGTGTATGTTAGCAAAAAGAAAATGACATTTACTATTAAGTCCACCAAACAAAAATCATGACAACATTCTGGGATTTATTCTTTCTTGCATCAGTAGTTTATTTATTGCATGGCATTCATTGCAATCAGTATTTATTTTATCTGTTCACTTATTTATTCTCTGTCTCTGGCTCTAGAGTGGAAGCTCTATAAGGGCAGGGATTTTTATTTATCTATCTCAGTATTCCTAAGGCTTGCATAGAGTATACTACATTGTGACTGTTGTTGAATAACTAGATGAACTCTGAACCATAGCTCCCTCCACCACAAGCATCCATTCAGATCTTTATGGAGCATCTGTTTTGTGTAGGAAACTGGGACTATAGGAATGAATAGAAGACAGAAGCCCTGACCCAAAGGAGTCATAATGTAATAATATATAACATCATATAACAAATAGTATAATATATAATGACACAAAGAAAGGGTCTGTGGAAATCCAGAGAAGGGAGCTACTAGTGTAGGTCACAAGTTGGATCTAGTAAGTAGAAAAGAGCTCACTGGAGAGAGACTGAAAAACCAGGCAGTCTGGACAAAGGGAAAGGCATAATACCCAGGGTATGAAAGACCAGGATCACACAGAACAGCACAGCTGTGGGAACCAGCATGGCACTTCTAACCATTGGCTTCAGCAGTGTTAGATCATAAAAGGTCCTGAGGGCCAGAATAAGGAGCTTGGATTTTAAAGGGGTAGCCTTTTAAAAGATTCCAGCATCTCTGCTGGCTAATTTTATCCATCAACTTTGCTAAGTTATAATATGCAACACTAAACTAGGTATTACTGTGATGGTATTTTATAGATGTTATTAATATCTACAATCAGTTGATGTTAAGTGAAAGAGACTATCTTTGCTAATATGGGTGAACCTCACCCACTGAGTTAAAAACTGAGGTTTCTTGAAGGAAGAAAAAATTTTACTTTGACACTGAAGCATCAGTTTCTCCAAGAGCCTACCAGCCTGACTTACAAATTTCAGGCTTATCATCCCCTACAATCACATAAGCCAGTTCCTTTGAAAAAAAATCTATCTCTTACTAGTTTTGTTTCTCTGAAGAAATGATTCTTTAGAGATTCTCTGATTGATATAACATCGTGCATTCTTACCTACAAAAATTATTGTGATATATGAATAGTGATTTTCTATTTCCCTCTTTCCTATTACATTTTCAAATGTAGATAGAATTCTTTCCATCATAACAGCTAGTCCTTCTCCCTTGCTTATTTACATACTCAAATATTTATTTACATCAGTAAGTCTTCACAAATATTTATTTTGTGCTTTACAACCCAATTCTATACTTAATTTATTTCATTGCTCAGATGGTCTCAGCTTTGGCCACTGGGAGCTCCTTCAAGCTGGCTCCTGTATCTTTTCAACATGCCCCCATCATTTTTCTGAGAACTCCTTTACTTTATAGCACCAAAAGATGCTTCAAACTCAATTTGTATTTTTCCTGCCCTAGTACTGCAAACAACTATTTCTCCAAGGAGCCTCTGTTCCTTTCCTTTGGGTAAGTATTTAGACACCAAGATGTAGGCACCAGGTATGCTTTTCATTACTGAGGTATCACTGCTCTCAGCAGACTCTGAAATATAAGTATGTACACTAACACATGCAGATATACACATCTATATTTATTTCTGTATCTTTCCATTTATTTGTGTATATATGAGAGAAAGAATGGAAAAACCATGAATTCATACTGATAGTTCCACTGGAGGATTTTAGACAGGTAGGTGGCTAGGGAAGGTCTCTATGTGAAAAACAAAATTATTCTAGAGAAGTAGGGAAGATAGACAAGAGGAGAAGGTTCTCCCAAAATTCTGTATACAGAGTGACCAAGAAGTCACAACACCCAGAGTAAATAAGGTATACTTCTCTCTTGCCATACATTTTTAAAGCAACAAACCCAATCCAGAGAACTCATGCTTCCAGACAGGGTTCCAGCTATAGGGGTCTACTCAGTATTATGAGGAGTCCGTGCTCCAGGGGAGTTTTTAACTAGATAAATATCTGAAAAACTACTTAGCAGAGTTGAATTTAATCCATTTAATTTAGGAGCTTGACAGATTATGATTACTCATCAAATAAGAAGCACAGACAGGAGAACACCTCACAAGAGAGGAAGGGCACTAAATGCTAGGGGCAAGCAATACGACTTCCTAGAAGAAGGAGAAGAGCTGGTCTTTGTGGAACGAGAAGAGTGTGGCTAACCAGGATGACAGTGGAAACATTCAGGGCAAATAAAAAAGCTATTTTTTATATAGAAAAGAGAGGCTAGGTGCACACATATAATCCTAGCCACCTGGAAGGCCGAAGTGGGAAGATCACTTGAACCCAGGAGTTCAAGGCTCCAGTGAGCTACAATTGCACCATGGCACTTAAGCCTGGGCGACAAAGCGAGACTCTTATCTCTTAAAAAAAAAAAAAAAAAAAAAAAGAGGGGCGGCACCTGTGGCTCAAAGGAGTAGGGTGCCGGCCCCACATGCTGGAGGTGGTGGGTTCAAACCCAGCCCCGGCCAAAAAAAAAAAAAGAGCATTGTGGAATAGAACATAAAAAAAGGAATGGGGTTGTAACACAGGATTAGGGCTGGTTAGACTTTGAGTGACACCGAATGCCAGATAAAGAAGTCAGCAATGAGAAGTCACTAAACAGAAGGGGGCCCTATGGTTAAATGTGCACTGCAGAATTCACACTGAAGCTACTGGGGGAAGATGGATTGGAGGGGTAGGATTGAGTGGGACAGGGAATAATAGTGAAGGAGCTGGAAGAAGAAATGGACATGAGAAGCAGTCTAAGGGAGGATCTGGGTATGGGGGAAAGGTACCAATATGAGAAGTCTCCTGACCTTCCTCTGGCATCCGAAGCAGATTTTTGGCTGGAAAGCAGTTGGTCAGGTAAGGCTTCCCATCATCCAGCTTGTAGATTCCTGAGGAGGCCATCTCCCTGAGAGCCAAGCAAGGAAAGTGAGGAAGCAGAAGAGTGAGAAGGTACTGCGAAACTCTCTCCTCCCATTATAGTCTGTGAGCCCACCAGGACCACCACACCCTGCACATTCCCTGCCTCTGTGGCCCTAGAGGTCCACTGCCCTGTTTCAGATACGGTCTGGTTGTTTAAATGAAGAGACAGCCAAGGCCCTGGGTTTTTCAGTTCTAATCAATCCTAACTCAATGAAACTCTAGAAAGAGCATTACCTGTGTGCTCAAGCAGACCTAGTTTGAATCCTGGCTCTATCATTTCTCACTCTATGACTGAGCAAATTACTCTACTCCTCTGAGTCTCATTTTCCTTGCCCATAAAATGGGAATAATACGTACCTTAATAGATAAATGATAGGATCAAGCGAGAAAGGCAGTGCCTGGCATATATTAAGTATGCTAGAAGTTTTAACAGAGTTTAGAGAAGCGAAACACCATTTAGAGAAAATGATGTACAAATAATGAAATTTGCATTAGATAAACAGAATTTGAGGGATAAACTGAGTTTGCTGACAGAGCTGATATTACTGACAGAGAGAAGGACAAACATTCCAAACAATAAGAGCCACAGAACTGAGAACATCACAGTAAACAACCTGTTCTAGGAAAGGGAAGGATGTGTGTTCAGGAGTCTTGGACAAATAGGAAAGACAGGAGGGATGGCACCTGCTCCTGAAGGCCTGTGGTGCCAGACTAGCAGCTCAGGATTCATACTGTAGAGCCATGGCCAATTCCTGAGCTGGGTAGAGCCATGATCCAAGCCGCGCCTTATAAAAGGAAGTCTGACAAAAATAGCATGAGATGGGATTATAGGTAGGGGAGTATTGTAGCAATCCAGGAATGAGCTCATGAGTATCTTGTTAATACACTGAAGAATTGGCTCGGCGCCTGTGGCTCAACAGGCTAAGGCGCCAGCCACGTACACCTGAGCTGGCGGGTTCGAATCCAGCCTGGGCCCGCCAAACAACAATGACGGCTGCAACCAAAAAAAAAAAAAAATACACTGAAGAATTAAAGAA